>JAPKLY010000112.1:933152-1017296 GCA_026898435.1 Prunella vulgaris | reverse complement strand
TGAAAAAGGTTTTTGAATCCTTACAAGTCTATTCAACCCCCCCCCCCTTCTAGACTTGTTCAAGTGTATTCTTCCCAAAACCTGCCTTTGGGACCAACAGACTGATATCTTGCACAAACTCCAACTGCATAAGTGATCTCAGGTCGACTGCAGTCAGGTACAATAAGGATCCAATCAGTACCCTATATTCAGTCTGATTTACTGAGGCTCCTTCTTTGTCAGGATCCAGCTTCTCATTTGTGTTCATGGGAATACGTGAGACTCTGCTGGTCTGAACTCCAAATTTCTGAATCAAGTCCCTTGCATTCTTGGACTGATTTATGAAAATTCTGGAGTCAGATTGCCTGACTTGTAGACCCAGAAAGAAGTTCATCTCTCCCATCATTGACATCTCAAATTTCTCAGTCATCAGCTCGGAGAATTTCTCACAAAGCTTCAGATTAGGAGATCCAAATATTATGTCATCCACATAAATTTGAACCAAGAGAATGTCCTCCCCTTCGGATATCCTGAAGAGGGTCCTGTCCACTATTCCTTTCACGAACCCGTGGTCTATCAGGAATTGGGAAAGTGTATCATACCAAGCCCTGGGAGCTTGCTACAGGCCATGAAGAGCTTTCTTCAGGTGATATACTTTATTCCCAACTTCGAACCCTGGAGATTTTTCCACATAAACCTCCTCGTTCAGTACACCATTCAGAAAAGCACTCTTTACGTCCATCTGATACACCTTGAACTTCTTGAATGTTGCATAAGCCAAAAACAGCCTGATTGCCTCTAACCTTGCGACCGGAGTAAAGGTCTCATCATAGTCGATCCCTTCGGCCTGAGAGTAACCCTTTACCACTAGTCTGGCCTTGTTTCTGACAACAACATTCTTCTCATCCCTCTTGTTCTTGAAGACCCACTTGGTGCCAATAACATGTTGACACCTAGGTCTATCAACTAACTCCCAAACCTGGTTCCGCTCAAACTGATTGAGCTCATCCTGCATGGCTACGATCTAGTTGGGGTCAGCAAGAGCTTCTTCTATGCTCTTAGGTTCCTAATCACTCAGGAAACAGCAGAACATAGCACTCTCACCAAAGGACAGTCTTGTCCTGACCCCCTCATTGATAACACCAATGATGTCAGCCAATGAGTGATCATCTAGCCACCGCCTCCTGCTGACTGCTGCACTGGGAGCTGCTGAAGTTCCCTCGCCTGATCCTGAAATGTTAGTCTCGATAATAACAGGCAAAGAAGCGGAACGTGCAAGAACAGGGGATACTGAGTCATTTCCTGAGGGTTGTACAATATCAGGGACATTATTTCCCCTACTGATTTGGACTCAGTAACTGTCTCAGGTGCAGAAGCATCATCACCGACAGTACGTACCTCAGGTTGAGTCTGTGCCTCCGTCTGAGACTCAACATTCTCCGAGGCTGGGGCTTGCTGAGGGTTGGCCTGAGGTCCATCCTGATCATCATCATCATCATCCCATCCCTTGGGAGCACTCACAAGTTTGATCTTGAATTCAGGATTCTTCAGGCTCAGTCTTGTCACCCTCTTGGTAACACCCTCAGTGTCAAGACTCGGAACCTATTTTCTACGCACTGATGCAGTCTCATCAAACACAACATGAGGTGTTTCCTCCACACAAAGAGTCCGACAGTTATACACCCTGAAAGCTTTACTAACTGAGGAGTATCCTAAGAAAACTCCCTCATCAGACTTGCTATCAAAGGCTTTCAGCTGGTCTTTCCCATTGTTCAGGATGAAACACTTACACCCAAAAATATGGAAATAGGATATGCGAGGCTTCCTTTTATTCCAAGTTTCATAAGGTGTCTGAGCATGTTGTTTGTTCAGCATAGATCGGTTCTGAGTGTAGCAAGCAATGTTGATTGCTTCAGCCCAGTACTTCTTGGGCAGTCCTGACTCAGTTAACATGGTCCTGGCAGCTTCCTTCAGGGTCTGGTTCCTTCTTTCAGCTACCCCATTCTGCTGAGGGGTCCTGGCTGCAGAAGTTTCATGAGCAATACCAAGGTCAGTACAAAAATCAGTTATAATTGAGTTAATAAACTCAGTTCCCTGATCTGATCTGATCCTGACGATGCTTTGACCCTGTTCAGTACTCAATTTCTTGAGTAACTCCGGAAGCTTGACCTGGGTCTCCTTCTTGTTCAGTAAGAAAATAACCCATGTGTACCTGGAATAATCATCAACAACAACAAGGGTATATTTCCTACCATTCATGCTGACAGGAGTAATCGGACCAAAGAGATCCATGTGCAGGAGCTGAAGCACTCTTTCAGTTGAGAAGGCATCTTTCTCCTTGAATGAAGCTTTGGTTTGCTTGCCTTCCTGACATGCTCCGCACACGTGGTCTTTGCTAAAAACTTCATTAGGTAGACCATCTACAAGAGAAAGTCTAGAAATTTTGTTAATAATCTTGAAGTTTAAGTGACTCAGGCGTTTATGCCAGAGCCAACTGAGCTCAGAAGAGCTCTTAGCGACCAAACAAGTTTCAGGAGAGCTGCTCTTAAAGTCAGCAAAATATACATTTCCTCTCCTGACACCTGTAATCAGAACCTGCAGTGTAGATTTGTCCTTCACAAGACATATGTTAGATGTAAACTCTACACTATATTCTCGGTCACAGAATTGACTGGCCGAAAGCAGGTTGTGCCTAAGACCCTCAACATAGGATACATTAAGCACTTTATCAGAACCAACAACAAGGGTACCGAATCCTCTGGTGAAACCTTTAGAGTTATCACCAAAGGTTACCTGTGGGCCTTCCTGAGCTACGTATTCCTGAAGGAGATCACGAAATCCGGTCATGTGCCTGGAACATCCTGAGTCCAAGTACCAGTCCTTCATCAGATCCTCCTTCCTCTTCTTATAGCCCGCAGCGACCTGAAAAGAATCAGGCCTCAGGTACCCATCTAGTATTGGGTCCTACAGTGTCAGCCATACCCTTCGGGATCCAGATTTGTTAAACAATTCTGATGGCATCAGAACTGTAAACCTGTCTCCCTGAAACATCAACATACATTGTCCTCTTCTTCCTTTGTGCCTGGGAAGTTGAGGGTGTATGTGTGTCAGCCTGAGTCTCAGGAGCCCTGGATTGATTCCTGGGGGCGGGCCTCCTGTTCCTCCTAGGCCTGCGTGCGTTGGGCTGAGGTCTGTCCTGAGAAGGAGCAGCTCGGGCCTGACCTCTACGTACTTGAGGTCTGGCCTGAGTGTTATCAGAGTCAAGTCTCCTTTGCCTTTCAGGGGCCATTTGGTTTGTCCTTCTCCTCTGAGGATTGGGACGCTCCTGATGGGCCCTGTGCCCTGTGCCCTGCCTGAGGCCTCTGGATTTCAGTAGTCCTTGGCTTTGCCTAAGGTTCCCTCCGACCTGAGTTCCTTCTACCCTGAGCACTTTGAGGTTGAGCCTGAGAATAGCTTGGAGCAGAATTCCTTCGGGCCTGAGAATTCCTAGGCCGAGCTTTGGAGTTTCCTTGGTCCTTCTTCCTCGGCTCAGGATGAGAAGTCTGGGCCTTTCCCTTAGGTTTTGGCCTAGCTTCCTCAGACCTTCGCCTGACAGGTTCAGACACTTTCTCCTTCCCCTTACCTTTATCCTGACGAGCAACACTTGGGCTCTTATCGTCAGTTTGGGCAGGGACAAACTTCTTCTGAGAAGTGCTCCCTGAAGCACCTCTCGTTTTCTTGCCCTTTAGGTCCTTAGAGGCATCATAGCCTAACCCATCTTTAGCACCATAGGTCAGCTGAGAGAAATTTGTTAACTCATCAACCACTTGGGAAGATGTGTGTAACTTCTTCAGCTTTTCCTCAAGATGCCCATTCTTTTCTTTCAGGGCCTCAAGTTCAGTGGTGTACTGAAGCACCAGTTTCTGATGAGCATTCTCTTTTGAGATCAGCTCAAGATCCCAAGCAATTTACTCAGCTATAAAGCGAGCTTGTTACTCAGTTTCGAACATTACTCTCAGAGCAATTAGCTCAATCATCTTCTGTTCCTGAGCGAGGAACAAATCAGTGTCACGAGTCTCAATCAGTGAGCTGATTTCACCTTTCAGTCTTTCAACCTCCATTGGAGTCTCATCATGCCTTTTCAGGGCATGAGGCAACTCTTTCTGAAGGTTAGCTAACCTCAAGGCTTCCTCAGCATCTTTTAATCTGAGAGACTCAGTTAGCCGATCATTCTCCCCACTCAGTTGTGCATTCACATCCACTGTGTGAATATGTGTAACATCCCCACTTAAATAATACAAAAATGTGATGTGGCACAAGTAGGAATGCTACTAAATAATATATAGAGTATTAAAATACGCCACAAGTTTATACAGCGGAAGGCTTAAAATAAGTACGGCCGTAGCCTTAAATTTTTGCAAATAGCGTTCTAAACGTAAATTTATATAAAACAAAACACCACTGCCAGCCGAGTTCATTCGCCCACGTCGGGATCCATAGCATCTGTAAAAAAAATAAAAGTAGAAGGGATAAGTGTTTGTAAACACTTAGTGGTGAATCTCTTGACAATTGCACAAATTAAAACATCAATGTTTATAACATGTGAGCCCCCGGGATTTCACCGGGTATCTCTGGATGGTGCGACCAACCCGTGGTGCCGGGGCGACCGGACTATCTCAGTTGCCACCATTTAGGTAGACTATCTCAAACTCAGGGCCAGTCGATAGCGGGCCAGACTCAAATATTTAACATTCAACATTTAATAAATGCAATTGTAAATAAAAGTAACACTTTGTGAAGAGTGAAGTGATTCCCCACCTTGTAGATTTGAACCTACAAAGAAAATTTTAATGATAGAAAATTTGTTACTTATCCCTTCACTTTTAAATAAATCATGAAATTCACATATCAACATCTTTCATATGATATACACATAAAATTTCAAATTTTAGTCTCAATACATATTCAAAAGTTGTATCAAAGATCATAAATATCAATTAAGCATGTATAATTATTAAATAACATGTCATAAAGAAATATCGACCGTAAAATATAAACGGACCATTTCGAACAATTCGTACACAATTTCAGTTTCTGCAACCATCAATTAAAAATTCATATAAAATAAACTACTTTCCCAAAAATTCTAAAATTTTAACCACATAAAAAAAAACTTAATTTAGTTTAATACCATAATTTTTAATTTATGAAATTCCTTACTAAATGCTACAATTTTTACGAAGAACAAACTAGTAACAATTTCTGACCCCTTAACATAGAAAATTCACCATAAATCAATCATAAGTCCAATACCTTTGAAATTTTAACTATAAACTCCCAACTTTATGTAGTTTATCACTTTACTTTGAATTTTTATAAAAACCTAACCGATTATGTTTTAATCCTAGCAAACTTTTACTGTTTTGGTTATAGAGTTCGAAAAACTAGTTCATCTTTGAAAAATCACCAAAAATCGAATATTATTCCAATAGCTACGAAATTTTAAACCTACTTTCTATAATCAGTATAATATCACATAAAATATTTTCAGAATTTTTCACTGCATCAATCGGTCAGAATGAATTTTTAAACGAAACTTGGTCCAGATTTCGTTTTTTATGCATACATGATGATCATCTCAACATAACTTCAAATTTATTCACACAATTTCATGTTTTCCAAGTCATGAACATAAATAACTCATAAATAAACATGTTTAAGCTCATACCTTATGAAAGAATGAATTAAAACATGAAATACATGAAGAGAACATTATATAACATCACAATCACTTGATTTTTACTTGATTTCAAACTTCTATCATCTCTTTCTTAATTTCCTATAACCTAATCATGCCCCTATCTTAATCATCACTTAAACATGAAGTTAAGAAGCTTACCTAAGTGTTGATGGATTGAAATCTCTTCTCCTCTTCGTTCTTGGAAACTCACAACTAGTATGTATATATGTATGTTTGTGTTTATTTTTCTCATGGTTGAAAAGTGAAGGGGTAAAGCCCTATTTATAGGTGAATTAGGACATGTCTTGAGGCTTCTAAATCTTTCTAAAACCTTCTACTTAACCTCCAAGTAAGGAGGTTTAAGGAGGTGATGTAATGCTTAGGTCATCACTTAGGTCATGCTTATGTCATGGCTTATGTAATAATTTTGACTTTCTATAATCCTAAAATATATTAGAATTAAAGGTCTCTTAAGGTTCTAAATTAATTACAAGTCTATATACTAATTCTATAAAATATCAAGTAAACATTACACAAATTGTTTCTTAAGGAAAGTTTCATTTTATCACTTATATCTTATGAATAAATTACTAAAATTAAAGACCACATTTAATCTTAAGTTAAATACTTTAGGAGACAAAATAAAGAGCATGTAAAAATTCTAAAATCTCAAGAATAAACATATATCGAGCAAATAATACATTAATAGCATATAATCGTGCCCATGCATAAATTCAAATATAAATGTGTCATATAAGCTCATAAAATATCACAAAATATTTAGTGAAGCTAATATGGACATGAAAACTTAGGGTATTACAGTCTACCCCCCTAAAATAAATTACGTCCTCAAAATTTCAAGTGTTACCGTAATTACTGAGGTAAGGGTACTTTGTTAAGACTTCATCTTCTCTTTCCTAAGTGGCTTCTTCCTTTCCATGTTTATTCCACTGGACCTTAATCATTGGAATATCTCGATTTCTCAATCTATGAAGTTTTCTGTCAAGTATGGCTATAGGAACTTCCTCATAGGTTAGGTTGGTATCGATTTCTAGTTCAGGTTGGTTTACTATGTGGGTAGGGTCAGGTATATACTTCCGGAGCATAGAAATATGGAATACATTGTGTACTCCTGCCAAAGCTGGTGGCAATGCTACCCTGTAAGCTAAATCCCCAACTCGTTCCAAAATTTTATAAGGTCCAATGTATCTGGGTTTTAACTTTCCTCTTTTCCCGAATCGAAAAATTTCCTTCATTGGTGATACCTTTAAAAATACTTTGTCTCCGACCTCAAAGCTCAATTCTTTCCTTCGCCTATCGGCATATGCTTTCTGTCTATTTTGAGCTGCTTACATTCTTTCTTTGATTTTCTTTACTACCTTAGTAGTCTCTTCGATCAATTTCGGTCCTAGTAATCTCTTTTCTTCAATTTCATCCCAACACAGTGGAGATCTGCACTTTCTTCCGTACAATGCTTCGTATGGTGCCATTTTAATTGTAGTATGATAACTGTTGTTATAAGCAAATTCCACCAAAGGCAAATATCTTTCCCAACTTCCTCCAAAATCAATAATGCAAGCTCTTAACATATCTTCCAGAGTTTGAATTGTTCGTTCTGATTGACCATCTGTTTGGGGGTGAAAGGCTGTACTAAACTCCAATTTAGTGCCCATTGCCTCTTGAAGACTGTGCCAAAATTTTGATGTAAATCGTGAATCTCTATCTGACACAATAGAAATTGGAACTCCATGTAACCGGACAATTTCTTTGATATAAATCTGAGCCAACTTGTCCAATGTAAATGTCATCTTTATTGGTAAGAAATGTGTTGTTTTGGTCAATCTGTCAACAATTACCCAAATAGCTTCATTCCCTTGCATTGACTTGGGTAATCCTACCACAAAATCCATCGTAATATTTTTCCATTTCCATTCCGGAATCTCAAGTGGTTTTAACAATCCTGATGGTCTTTGATGCTCAGCTTTCACCTGTTGACAGGTCAAACATTTCTGCACAAAATTACCAATATCCATCTTCATATTTTTCCACCAAAATATCTTCTTCAAATCTTGGTACATCTTGGTTCCTCCATGATGAACTGAATATGGTGTACAATGTGCTTCTTCCAATATTTCTTTCTTAAGTTCTTCTTTTTCTGGTACACATATTCTTCCTTGACATACTAGAGTACCATCTTCTTGTGTCGAAAACTCCTTAGCTTTTCCTTCCTTGATTTTTTGTTTCATCTTTTCCAAGAATGTATCTTCACACTGAGCTTTTGCTATCCTTTCTTTCAAGGTTGGTTTCACTACCAAAGTATTGATTCTGACCTTTTCTTTGCGACTCAAAGCATCGGCTACTACGTTTGCCTTTCCGGGATGGTATAGTATCTCACAATCATAATCCTTTACCAACTCCAACCATCTTCTTTATCTCATGTTTAACTCCTTCTGTTCGAAGATATACTTCAGACTCTTATGATCTGTGTAAATCTGACATTTATTTTCGTATAAGTAATGCCTCCAATCTTGAGCGCATGAACAATTGCTGCTAACTCCAAATCATGTGTAGGATAGTTTTGCTCATGTGGTTTCAATTGTCTTGATGCATACGCCACTACTTTTCCATTCTGCATAAGCACACATCCTAATCCCTGTTTAGAAGCATCACTGTATATTGTAAATCCTTCCGTACCTTCAGGAATTGTAAGAACTAGGGCTGTTGTTAGTCTTTGCTTTAATTCCTGAAAACTTCTTTCATATTCTTCTGTCCATTCATACTTTGTACGAGTCAACTGAGTTAAGGGTTTTGCAATCCGAGCAAATCCTTCAATGAATCTTCGATAATACCCTGCTAATCCAAGAAAACTCCTGACTTCTTTTACATTGGTTGGTGTCTTCCATTGGTTTACAGCTTCTACTTTTGCTGGGTCAACTTCTATTCCTAAAGTCGAAACCGTATGTCCAAGAAATACAACCTTATCCAACCGGAACTCACACTTCTTGAATTTAGCATACAATTTCTCTTTTCTCAGAGTTTCCAGCGTAATCCGAAGATATTTTGCATGTTGCACCTGACTTTTTTAATATACTAGAATATCATCAATAAAGACGATCACAAACTGATCCAAATATTGGTGGAATACTCGATTCATCAAATCCATGAAAATAGCGGGCGCATTTCTAAGTCCAAATGGTAACACTACAAACTCGTAGTGACCATATCGAGTTCTAAATGTTGTTTTTGGAATATCACTTTCCTTAATCTTCACTTGATGATATCCTGATCTCAAGTCAATCTTAGAAAATACACAGGCTCCTCTTAACTGATCAAATAGGTCTTCGATCCTGGGAAGTGGATATTTGTTCTTGATGGTAAGCTTATTTAATTCCCGGTAGTCAATGCACATCCTCAACGATCCATCTTTCTTTTTCACAAATAACACTGGTGCACCCCACGGTGACACACTCGGTCGAATGAAACCCTTATCCAATAGTTCTTGTAATTGTACCTTTAACTCTTGCAATTCTTTTGGTGCCATTCTGTAAGGTGCTTTCGAATCAGGTGCTACTCCAGGTATTAAATCAATAGTAAACTCCAACTGGCGATCTGGGGGTAGTCCTGGTAAATCATCTGTGAATACATCCTTGTATTCACATACTACTGGCATATCATCCAATGTTGGACCATCGGATTTCGTTGCTACAATATTTACTAGAAGCCCCGTATTCTCTCATTTCCTCAATAACTTTTGAGCTTTTATCGCTGAAATTACCTTATGTATAATTCCAATTCTAGCACCATATAGTGTAAAATTCACACCTTCTGGTCCTTGTACCGATATTTCTTTCTCTTCGCACTTGATGAGAGCATGATTAGCCATAAGTCAATCCATTCCCAAGATAATATCAAAGTCTTTCATTTCTACTATATGTAGATTTGCCGGGAGTGAAGCATGTTCAAAATCAATCATCATATTTTTACACAATCCTAAGGATTGTATCGTAGTACCAGAGGGAATGTTAATTTCTAGGAAATCTCCTTCTACCATAATACGAGCAGTCTCAAATTGTTCAAACATTTTCCTAGAAATAAATGAATGCGTAGCACCAGTATCGAATAGTGTAAAAGCAGGTACTTGGGATACTTTAAACATACTTGCCATCACTTATGGATTTTCCATTGCCTCCTGTTGGTTCATGGCAAATACTCGGGCAGGTGCCATCCTCTGTTGTTCCTTCAACCTTGGACACGCAGTTATGAGATGTCCTGGTTCTTTACATTTGTAACATATTCCCGTTCCTTTTAGGCATTGTCCAAAATGTTCTTTTCCGCAATTGCTGCACTTAGGTGGTCTCTGTTGTTGTGGTACTGCCACTGTTTTCTTGACTTGCTTAAAAATTTTCCCTTGTTTTGTACCGACCCATTTTCTCTTATTCTGTTGTGGTTCTGGCATTCTCACTTCTTCTATTTTCATACGAGCTGCAACAGCTTGTGCTTTCTCAAACATCTCAGCATAAGACTTAATATCTTGTGCTGCTAAAATAGTGCTGATTTCCGGACAAAGGTTCTGTACAAACCTCTTAGCCTTTCTTTCATCTGTATCCACCAAATGAGAAGCATAACGTCCTAGCTGATTGAACTTCTTTTCATATTCCTGAACCGTCATACTTCCTTGCTTCAACTGTAAGAACTCAGTTTCTTTTTTATCCAAGAATGACTGTGGTATGTAATTTTTGACCAATGCCTTAACAAATTTCTCCCAGGTAACTGACGTTCGTTCTTCCTCTTTCATTGTCCTACAATGAGCTTCCCACCAATAGTCTGCATCTTCAGTCAGTTTGAAAGATAGCACATGAAACCTTCTGTTCATCCGTACATCCAAGATAAGTGAATATCTTTTCTATACTTCGAACCCAATTCTCTACTTCCATCGGATTCTCTTTCTCGGTCAAGGTTGGAGGTCTAAACTTCTTAAACTGACTAATCTTATTCTCATGGTTTTGGACTGGAGGTGGTGCAGATGTTTGGGATGATTGGCCTTGCTGACCTAACTGTTGAACTAATTCCCTTAATACTGATGCTAGGTCACCGTTCATTTCTGGGTTGGTTCTGGTCCCCCTACTACTCATTGTTCTAATCAGTAACAAACTTATTAGTAACAATTAATTTACATAATTATAACCACAACATATATTTCATATACTTATACCACAAATATTACATTAAAAATATACTATTCATTCAAAACATCTAGCTCATATTAGACATATACTTTGCATATAATAGTAAGTGTCATGTAGGCACATAATACATATATAGATCAGATAAACACATAATTTGATTATGATTTAATCATCATCAATGATAATTATCTCGGGCTCCTTCTTCTCTTTCTCCCACATCTCAACTGAGCTGGTACTGGCATCACTGTCACTATCGTTGTTCATCTCCATCTCGGTACTTCCCTGTCCGCCTTCGATCTTAGCTTCTTTGCTTCCACAGCTTTCTTGTACTATTTCATAAATGGGAGACCACTGTTGAACTTCCTTCCCTCAAATCTTGGATGAATCGGGGTAAAATGGACAGTCCCCGACTGAGCCCATTCACAAAATAACATTGAAGTAAAACAGGGAAAGCACAGATGTCCATGTTTATCGAACACATAATCAAGCATATCTAGGCTCGCACATAACCAAGTAGATGGCACGGTATCCAGAAGTAGATGACAGTAATAGTCATCATCCATGTAATGTCCATTTACTAGCACATGTTTATACTGTGACATTATTTCTCCTAAATCCTCATCCTTTATTCGTACTTGTTCCATTCTTTAACAACAAATTTTTTATTCGTTAGTTTAACATAACATATAATTCTAATAATTCAACAAATAAAAATTAATCGCAATTTCATATAAATAACAAAATTAAGCACTTATGAATCACTTACCTGATCCCGTCGTGGAGAATGACCTCGGTGCGGCTGTTTTGTAAAAAAAAATATTAAAACACACACACTTTTAAAAATTCTTTAGCAGGCGAACCTGCTCTGATACCACCTGTAACATCCCCACTTAAATAATACAAAAATGTGATGTGGCACAAGTAGGAATGCTGCTAAATAATATATAGAGTATTAAAATACGCCACAAGTTTATAAAGCAGAAGGTTTAAAATAAGTACGGCCGTAGCCTTAAATTTTTACAAATAGCGTTCTAAACGTAAATTTATATAAAACAAAACGCCACTGCCAGCCGAGTTCATTCGCCCACGTCGGGATCCATAGCATCTGTAAAAAAATTAAAAGTAGAAGGGATAAGTGTTTGTAAACACTTAGTGGTGAATCTCTTGACAATTGCACAAATTAAAACATCAATGTTTATAACATTTGAGCCCCCGGGATTTCACCGGGTATCTCTGGGTGGTGCGACCAACCCGTGGTGCCGGGGCGACCGGACTATCTCAGTTGCCACCATTTAGGTGGACTATCTCAAACTCAGGGCCAGTCGATAGCGGGCCAGACTCAAATATTTAACATTCAACATTTAATAAATGCAATTGTAAATAAAAGTAACACTCTGTGAAGAGTGAAGTGATTCCCCACCTTGTAGATTTGAACCTACAAAGAAAATTTTAATGATAGAAAATTTGTTACTTATCCCTTCACTTTTAAATAAATCATGAAATTCACATATCAACATCTTTCATATGATATACACATAAAATTTCAAATTTTAGTCTCAATACATATTCAAAAGTTGTATCAAAGATCATAAATATCAATTAAGCATGTATAATTATCAAATAACATGTCATAAAGAACTATCGACCGTAAAATATAAATGGACCATTTCGAACAATTCGTACATAATTTCAGTTTCTGCAACCATCAATTAAAAATTCATATAAAATAAACTACTTACCCAAAAATTCTAAAATTTTAACCACATAAAAAAAACTTAATTTAGTTTAATACCATAATTTTTAATTTATGAAATTCCTTACTAAATGCTACAATTTTTACGAAGAACAAACTAGTAACAATTTCTGACCCCTTAACATAGAAAATTCACCATAAATCAATCATAAGTCCAATACCTTTGAAATTTTAACTATAAACTCCCAACTTTATGTAGTTTATCACTTTACTTTGAATTTTTATAAAAACCTAACCGATTATGTTTTAATCCTAGCAAACTTTTACTGTTTTGGTTATAGAGTTCGAAAAACTAGTTCATCTTTGAAAAATCACCAAAAAATCGAATATTATTCCAATAGCTACGAAATTTTAAAACTACTTTCTATAATCAGTATACTATCACATAAAATATTTTCAGAATTTTTCACTGCATCAATCGGTCAGAATGAATTTTTAAACGAAACTTGGTCCAGATTTCATTTTTTATGCATACATGATGATCATCTCAACATAACTTCAAATTTATTCACACAATTTCATGTTTTCCAAGTCATGAACATAAATAACTCATAAATAAACATATTTAAGCTCATACCTTATGAAAGAATGAATTAAAACATGAAATACATGAAGAGAACATTATATAACATCACAATCACTTGATTTTTACTTGATTTCAAACTTCTATCATCTCTTTCTTAATTTTCTATAACCTAATCATGCCCCTATCTTAATCATCACTTAAACATGAAGTTAAGAAGCTTACCTAAGTGTTGATGGATTGAAATCTCTTCTCCTCTTCGTTCTTGGAAACTCACAACTAGTATGTATATATGTATGTTTGTGTTTATTTTTCTCATGGTTGAAAAGTGAAGGGGTAAAGCCCTATTTATAGGTGAATTAGGACATGTCTTGAGGCTTCTAAATCTTTCTAAAACCTTCTACTTAACCTCCAAGTAAGGAGGTTTAAGGAGGTGATGTAATGCTTAGGTCATCACTTAGGTCATGCTTATGTAATGGCTTATGTAATAATTTTGACTTTCTAAAATCCTAAAATATATTAGAATTAAAGGTCTCTTAAGGTTCTAAATTAATTACAAGTCTATATACTAATTCTATAAAATATCAAGTAAACATTACACAAATTGTTTCTTAAGGAAAGTTTCATTTTATCACTTATATCTTATGAATAAATTACTAAAATTAAAGACCACATTTAATCTTAAGTTAAATACTTTAGGAGACAAAATAAAGAGCATGTAAAAATTCTAAAATCTCAAGAATAAACATATATCGAGCAAATAATACATTAATAGCATATAATCGTGCCCATGCATAAATTCAAATATAAATGTGTCATATAAGCTCATAAAATATCACAAAATATTTAGTGAAGCAAATATGGACATGAAAACTTAGGGTATTACAATATGAGTCTCATGCAGCCTTGAGAAGTCAACCATCAATTGCTCTAAAGCGAGCTGAAGGTCGAGATCCCTTGCTGAATCTGAGCTAAGCTCAGGTCCGTGATCAGGAGAAGAGGCAGAAGAACATACCTCATCATCTGCCATCAGGCAGAGATCATCATACTCCTCATCGGAGAAGAGTTCAGGGGACCGGCATCCTGGGCCATAAGAATCTGAGGAATCCTCAGCAAGCATAGCTCTCCGGTCTGATGCCCTGAGCTCTCTCTTCGCTCTCCGATCTTCTCTCTCTCGAGCGCTGAGCTCCGGACAATCATACTGATAATGTCCGGTCTTCTTGCAGTGGTAGCACTGATCTACATCAGAAACACCCTTTTTGTCAGTGTACCTTTTATCTGATGACTCCCTCCGGCTCCCTGATGATCGTTCAGGTTTGGAGCTGGATCTTCTGGGATCAGCATCATCTCTCCTCTTCTCATCTCTGCGCCGCTCAGGCTCCTCTCTCTCTCTCCTGGAATCTGAACCCCTCATCTCTTCCCTCAGGGGGCTCGATCTTCTGGGGCTGGAATACCTGCGATCACGAGAGTCAGTATAAAACTTCTTATACCTGCCAAAACGAGAGTTTAGCTTCTCGAATCGTCGTGCCATCAGGCTGTACTCCAGGGCTAGCTCATCTTTGCTCATATCTCTGAGTGATTTCGAGCCAGATCCAGCCTCAGGCTCAGGAGTAGCTTTAAGAGCCACGCTCTTTTTCTTTTCAGGTGTCTTCTCCTCACTCACCTCCTTACTGACAACACCCTTCTTCTTCCTCTTATCGAGGTCGAATTCCAGAGCCTTTAACTCTGAGAATAGGTAAGAGTAAGAAATATTTGTGAGGTCCTGAGTGTTCTTCAACAAGATCACTCCTGTGTCCCATCTTTCAGGGACACAATTCAGGATTTTAGAAGACACCTCCCTCTTGGGAAAGTCCTTCCCAAGGGTTGCTAGCTCGTTCATCATCTTAATGAACTGAGCTTCCATCTGATCGATGGACTCTCCTTCCAACATCCGAAAGCCCTCAAACTTCCTGATAGCAAGATCTCTCTTGTTCTCCTTGCTCTTCTCTGAGCCCTCACTCATCTCCTTCAGTGCATCCCAGATCTCCTTCGCAGTAGTCAGATGCATGAGCCTAACCGAGTTCTCGTAAGAAACGGTGTGGAGTATAATGTTCTTCACAATATTATCCAGTCCGACTTGCTTAATCTGATCAGATGTAAGCGCGGACCTCTCCACAGGCTCATCTCCGGCAGCCGTAATAGGGACATTGCCAACTACGGGCCAGGTGGTCTGAAGATTCCTCATAAATCTGATAGGACCATGCTCAATCACCTGGGGCATCTGATCATGGATGGAGTAGAGATGTGCAAGGACCCTTAATTTCTAATAATCATAATTATCAATAGAGAATTCAGGAAGACTGCCTTCGAGGCGTATAGAACTGGATGCCATGAATGCAAGTTTTCAGAAACAGATCTGTTCAGTTGACCACCAAAAGTGTCTCCTCAGAAATTGTTGGTAAACAAAGTCAGTGGTCTTTTGAACCACTGCTCTGATACCACTTGTTGGTCCCGAAACGAGTATAATCAGTGTATGGGGGGAATATACTGATGTCAAAAGTTTCCCGAATTCTCAGGAAAATGCTCTTTCAGACTTAGTCAGGAAGCTGCTGAAATGTTCAGTCTACTGAAGGTCCTCAGGGGCAGCAGGGACGGATCAGCAATGAACCAAATAAGCTAAGTCAGAATTGTGCTCTTAGAAGCTCAGTAGAGATAACAATCCTACTGGCCACTCGGAAGCTAGTCAGTTGGGCTACTATCTCAGTAAGCTCAGTTTAATGCGGAATGTGAGCCCTTAAGTGTTTATTCATTTTAGTTCTGAAAACTTATCAGTTTGCTTAGTGAAAACGTGGTTAAGGCTGGTGCACAGTTTACTGATCAGGATGACAAGTCAGTCCTGATGGTTTTTTAGAAACAATGCAAGTATGCTTCAGGTTAATATGAATGACAGTTTATGATCCTGAGCAAAAAGTAAATCAGCACACAAGAGTCTTTTTAACGTGGTTCGGAGATAATCAACTCCTACGTCCACGACCTGATTGAACAGGAAGCTATCCTCAAAACCCTGAGGATAGGTACTTGGGTTTTACGTGCCAAGGGACACGAATAGCCAACTTCCTCTCTAAGGAACTGACCCCTGGATGGTTTTACAAGTCTCAGTCCTTCCTACCAACCAACTCACAACTTGAGGGGTTTGGTATTCACGTTTTCCAACTATTGTGTATTGATCCCTCTAACAAATCATTGCTAAGGATGGGATCAATACTCTAAGCAAAATACAGAATAGATTCCTACTACAACATTAGGGAAGGTTTCAGAGTGCTGTTCAAAGTATGCTTTGAGTGCTTGGAATCTTGAGAATTCTTCACTTGGAAATTTCTCGTAACCTTGAATGGGGGCAAGGCCTTCTGTATTTATAGGGAGGTTTGAAAAAGATCCGTTGGAGGAGATCCGTTTCAAACCTTCCTATTTAGGATAGGTGCAGGTACTGGTTGTCCTTATCTGACAGAGACCATACCTAGTATGGCAAAGTTTCTGATCCGCCGCCTGCACCTCTGAAAAGCATTAAATGCGCTCAGTCTCCGTACATACGTGTCGCCTTCTAACTGGTCACTTGTCCAACGGCAAGTTTGTAGGCATTGACTTTACTGAACCTCGTACATTTATAACTCTGAGTTTCTCATTCTTAACTCAGGATAAATGTTTGTCTTATGTTGGAGACTCTGACATTCTTTCTGCTTCATCAGACTTCCATTCGCACGTGTAACCTTTGGGTCTCAGGACTTACAACTATCAAGTTAACTGATACTAGGCCCAAGTCAGGACTTATGAATATCAGTAGGACGTTCAGCCTGATCAAGGTTATACTGTGCCTTCACTGACAAAGACTTCCTTTAGCATGCTTAGTCTACTCAGTTCTGGCAGGATCAGTGGTCTTCTTCAGGATGGCTTCTAGGCATCTTCAGGATTCTTTCTAGGTTTTTCAGGTTGCAGCTTCAGGTTGATCATCTTCAGGACGATCAACACCTTCAGGATTGGAACAGCTTCAGACTTCAAACTTTAAGGACGTCTCCATCAGTCTTCACTCCTCAGTACGTTCCCCCTGAACTGAATACCTGTGAATAGAAAAATCTATTCTAACCTATCTATCCTGAGCCTATCATCCTGATGAATTATACTTAGGCAAATTCATCAAGGGCTTTTGGGATATAATCAAAACACTCAGATTGTCCCAACACATTTTATGTTGAATGGATATATGAGTTCTATGTTAATCTTAAGGAACACATTAGGAGATAGAATTCAAAATATTATGGTAACACTTGGTTTAGAAATGCTAAGATCATGATTACACCTAGGATTATCAATGGGTTGTTGAGAACTAGGAATTTCTTTGAACCTACTGTTGATGATCTTGATGATGTTGTTAATCTTCTTACTGGTGGACATGTGAAGAAATGGGTGAATAGATTAAATGCTTCGAAGTTAACTAGCTTATTCTCTATGTTGCATAAGTTGGTTGTTATAACTAGTTGACTTCCACCAACACTACCATTCTTACCAAGGAGCAAGTTGTTTTATTATACAAGTTAAGTTTAAATCAATTTGATTTGGATCAAAATATTTTTCGCAACATGATGAGTTACAGTGGAGAAATTTCTGGGAAAGGTTTATTGCCATATCCGTGTTTGATCTCATAACTTTTGGAGGACAAAGAGTTTGAGAGAGGTGAAGATGAAACAATTAGTAGCTGTCAATCAAGTTTCAGAATCTCAAACACTCTATTGATGGGTCCAAGAGTTATTTATTTGGCCCTTGCCTGGAAATGAACGTGGACAATCTTCACAACAAGCTGGTGCACAATCTCCTGTTCGATATGTTGCTGAAAATGTTGGCTACTTTAATACCAACATTTCTCCTAGAGGACCAGTACACTCCGTCTAACTAACCTCTAATTATATAAGCACTCAAATTTCTTTTTTGCAGAATACAATTGATAATTTCCTTACCAATGTGGAGGACTTGAAGAATAGGAAGAAGTTTTGGAGGATTTGCTTTCTACTCCAACAGGGGGAGTGGATCCTGATATTGATCTAGATGCAAGAAGTTCAGGGGGAGTTAGGTTGGAAGAGATGGAAGTGGATCCAGAAGATCCAGGAGTGGAAGTGTTGTAGTTGATATTGTCATTAATGTTATTACAAATGTTGTCACAAATGCTGTTACAGATGCTTGGGAAGGTGTTGCTGAGATTGCTACTACCACTTATATTGCTGAACATATTGTTCCAGATTCAAGTGTTGCCGCTCATGTTGCTGCTCAAGTTGCTGACCCAGTTCTAAATGTACCTACAACTGATGAAGTTGTTCAGGAAGATGTTCCTGAGAATGCCTGATCATTTGAGGTGACATTGAGGGGGAGATTATTAAAGTATGGAGGAGTTGTGCAGAAGTTTGAGGATGCATCTGTTACCTTACTGCCCTTACTTCCCTACTTTATTTCCCAATTTCTCTCTTATGTTAAGACTCTTTTTTTTTATGGTTGTAATTGTTCAAGTCTAAAACTCTTAGAAGTTTAAGCTTTATTTATGTTTGTTTGCTGAATACTTTTTTACGCTTTGTTGCCTTACTGCTGGCTTTGTTGCCATTTTATTGTGTTAGATTGATAGTTGTGTTTAGTCCATAAGCACCTTGTGTGTGCTTTATGTCCATATACTATCACTCTTTTTTATGTGTTTTTACTTGTTATTGTTTATGTTGATGACATTTTTGGTCCATAAGCACCTTGTGTGTGCTTTATGTCTGTATGCTATATTGTTTTTTTTACTTGTTTATTTTTTATTATTGTCTATGTTTCCTTGTTTTATTGGTCTAACTCCACTTTACTTCAATATTAGTTGGTGTTGTATTAGAAATGCCAAATTGGGGAGATTGTTGATGTTGACATAATGTAATGACTTGTGTTTCCAATATTTCTGGCAACATCAGAATTTGCTCTTTCGACTAACCTAAACTCATAATGATTTTATGTTGTGATATTTGCCTAGGTATGGAATTTGAAGATGTGAGGAGTTCCAAAATCTTCCCAAAAATTAGGTGGTTAATACTTAAGTAGGCAATTACCCCACTAACATGGAAGTTACATCATGGAAGAAAGTTATGGGAGTTACTTTTACAAGGCTAAAAACTCGGTCCCTAGTGGACTGTGGATGCTTAATTTCATGTCTATAAGTAGAGCAGTCGTCAGATATTTCAGAGTGTGGAATATAGGACCTAGAAACTATCTAGTAGTTTGTCTATTTAGGATCTAGGCGATTATGTTCCTCCACCAGAATGTTGTGATAAGTGTCTAGGCATTTAAAGCAATATTCGCTTTTGGTTTTAGCATTATGTTCGGCTCGAACGTGGATATGCTAAACTTGTTTTCATATACTAGTTGGGTCTTGTTTGGGTCCCTTGTGTGGATCCTGTTTTGGTCTTAAGTGGCCTTGTCTTTTTTGTTTCTTTTGTAAATATTATTTTGTATCACTACTTTGTTATAATTAACATTTTCCCTCATGAGACGTCACATAATATACATTGTATAATATGTGAATTTTTTTTTAATATCTTCTTGCAAGAGTATGTGTTTGTGTTTGAGTCTTCCGTTGTGCATGTGTTGTTATTTATGTTTCCAACAATTTTAACATCTTTCAAAAAACACCCATACAGTATACGCACATATCCCTCTAAGTTGTGATTTTGTTTTGTTCAATAAAATTACAACTCTTTGTTTTAAAAAAAAGTGTATATATATTATATATTTGTGTCATTTTCTATATGAATAAACAATAGAACATCCTAATCTTAGAAAAGTACACTTTAAGATAAATTCATGTTATATCCATTTACCACTAGCGTAGTTTTCATGCTTAAACACCAAAAGTCAATATTTTTTTAAACAAAAAACCCTCTCAAACTAAATAAATTATTATAATGTATTTACCACCCGAAATCGTTTACTTTCCTATGCGTATAACGAAGGGGTGAAGAGTGGGAAAAGTGGTAGATAAGGGAAAAAGCAACGAAATAGAAAAGAGTCACGTGATTGCGGTCTAATGCAGTCATGAAGTTGCGGTCTGCAAAGCCACTTCAGCCGGCAAGCAAAACTTTTCAATCATATATATTTATTAATATTTATTATTTCTGATCCATTTATTACCAAACCTCATCTATTGTTTTCTTTTATTAATTAATTACCTTTGACTATCTGGTCAACTTACACTACCAAACATTGAAATTAATTAACCATAATTTTTTTGCTTTTCCACACAGTATTTTTCTTGGCGTAAGTCACTTGAGCACACGCGCACCATGTAATTTAAATAAATTCTTAAAAATTATTTTTATTTTTGTAAAGAAAATTATTAATATTGAAAATTACTTTGTAATAATTTAACGTATGATAACTTTTAATATTAATAAAAAAATGATATTTCAGCAATAGTAGAGTATCTTTTCAAAAAATATAGTTTTGTTGGACGATATGCCTACTTCTTTGAAGATCAAATATATATTTATTTTTTTGGATTGTTAGAATATAGTACTCCCTCTACTTTAATTTAAAGTCTTTTTTATATCTAACTAGAATAAAAAAAATTATTTAATATTTTTTTGTTCCACATAAATTTGCACACTTTTGTCTTTTGAATGTTTCACATAAATTTGCACACTGCTAAAAAAATATTGGTTTATGTGCACACTCACAAAACTACACATATATTTATCCATATATCACTACTTTATTTATAAAATATATATTTCTTAAAAATGTATCATCTCTTAGGATGCAAATTTCTACTTAAAGAATGGAGTACTCAATTATATTTTTGCGGAAGGACTATCATTGCTTATCAATGAATTATTTTTTATAATGACAAAATATCGCGCACAAGTTTCATTGTGAAACTCATTTGTAATGTATGAGTTACTTTTCCTAAAGGAATAAAATTTATATGAGATTTGATATTAATGATTTATATTGTGTTGTTTAATTGATTTTTACAATTCAAATTATTTAGTTATTATATATATACATAATTTATTATCAAATTATTTATTTATTATATATGCATACTTCATTATATATATATATATATATATATACACACAATTTCTATATTATTTACTACTATATCCGTCCCAACTCTATTTTCACACTTGTCTTATTTGGACGTCCAACTTTACTTTCACACACCTAAAAAAAAATTATACTCACAAAGTTAATAAAATACATTTTTTCTTATTTTATTATTTAACATTATGTTTGTTCCTGATATATTTATGAAATGATAGGAACTGAAATAATTAACAATATGTGAACTATTAATAACTCCAAAATTTACCTTGCATGGTTCAAGACTTGAATATGTGTGTTCTTGTATTAATGGAGAGCAAAGAAATATTGTATACAAGAGATAGTGGGTACTTGCTAAAGCTGTTTTGTCCAATGACGTAATGACAATTAGACACGCCTCTAAAGGAAATATCTTTAGTGTAAGAATGGATTCAACGCATAACTTTCGCTTTCTTCCCCATGTGCCGTGAGGGTTCATAGCTCGTTGCTCGTGCTTTGCCCCCGAGCGCTAGGCTACGGTGAGGACACTCGATCCTCAGTGGTGATATTTCGGCGGGTCGTCCCTAACGCTCAAACTGAGCTAGGACTAAGGATGTATGACCTTTGGAGCTGTCCCTGACGGGCTGTGCTTGACACCTAAATATGAGTTTGGGCCCTTTTTGGGCCTTTTCAGAATTGGGCCGAACCTTTCTTGCTTAGGCATATTCATGTCACAACACTTTACAATTACATATTCATTTTTCTTGGTCCGTGTGCCATCTATTACAATGAATATGTCATGGGACGGAAGGAGCATTACGTATATAATTTATTGTCAAATTATTTTTTTATTATACATTGACATAATTTCTTATATATACAAAATTCTATATAATTTATTATCAATTAAAATTATTAAAAAAATTATTCATTATTGAGTTTATTTATTTATTAAAATTATTTATATTATATATAATATATTTATTCTATATTACAAAAAATAAATATACAATTATTATTTTACTAACTAATAATAAAATAATAAATATTATTAAAAATTATTAATTTGATATAAAATTTATCTACTCATATCACATCCAATCTAAATTAAATACAAATTTACTATTTACAGAATTTACTTTATTTATATTTTTTTTCTAGGTGAATGTGCTACATCCATGTTGAAACATAATTGAATACTACATAAACCTTTGACCCAGCACCCAGTTGTGGACTTCTACATCATAGCATGATATGATGCCACCATACATGCTACATTGTCCCATGCCTCTCACCATAACACATCATCATATATTAATTTGGTTTTTTTTCTCTCTCTCTTTCTACATGAATTAAGAATAAGAAAATTTCATTACACTTCAAGGGAAATTTTAGCAATAAAGGCAGGCAACATTAATCGTTTCTTTTCCAAAATTAATGATAATTTTTGTTACATACTCCTTACCAAAATAATTATTTTAAAATTTTGCTACGTAATAAAATATAAAATAAAAACAATCACCTTAGGATTCATTTAGTTCGTAAGATAAAAATATCTATCCGCAAAAAATATGCATATTTTTGGCGGATATATATTTTTATCTTACGAACCAAATGAGCCCTTAGTTTATTGCAATTTCCACATAAAAAAGTGTAAATGCTTTCATTTTTATTTTATTTTTTTAGGAAAAAGCTGCGAGTACTTAAGTTAGAAGATTGAAACTGAATGTAGACATTAAATTGATAATTAATTATTTGTAAAGGATTTCTAGTTAATTAATAATAATTATTATTGGTATTTAATAATTATTTCATGCAGTCTGCTTCGATTGTTTGGGGGTTTTCTTTTCATACTTTTCTTCCATTTTCATGTCATTCTCCTGAAAACCAACGACGAACACAGCTTTCTCTCTCTTTCCTTCTTTGTTATGGCCGCCTGAACTCTTCCGCCCCACTCTCTCTCTCTCTTCTTTCTCTCTCTACGCATATCATATACGACACCGATTGGATGCTCCTCTTTCTGTTATCGTCGCCGCTCGCTCTATCATCTAATTAGCGTTAATGATGAAGGTGATTCGTTTGCCCTCTTCCATTCTGCTGCCGTTTTATATTTATTTTGTTCGATTTCTTTCCTATGTTGTGTTACTTCTAATTTTGGTTTCACTTTGGAATTTCTCCAATTTCTGTCACGGGGTTGAATTTGGTCTTGTATTTTTGTAGAGTGTAGTCTAAAGTGGAGGCTTAAAGCTCGAATCTCGTAGAATTTGGCAGTATATGTGTTTGCATACCGGAGGTCGAAAGTTGTGATCTCCGTAAATTGGGGAGTCAATTCCGAGGGTCGACGTCTTCTTTCGAGCTCTAATCCTTTTTATTAATTTAAGTTCAGGTGATTATCAGTGAATCAAGTGTTTCGTTGTTTATAGTATCTAGTGATTTCTTGTCATATTGTTCTAAATGGCATACTGGATGCGCCTGTACCACCTACTCTTTTGGTTTATTTTTCTCTATCTACTTTTCCATTTTCCGTTTCCCCTGTTCTTTTTAATTTCTTGAGGGATTCAGTATGAGTTGCAATGGGGTCAGAAAAATGGGGAAAACTCATCAGAAAGGTGAAATTTTAATATAGAAATTACCATTTACTATCTGAGTTTTAGTTTACAAAATGCGGAGAAAGATATTAGGTTGAAACGAGAGGTGCTTTTAGGGACCTTTCGCATTATTAATTATTGTTGGATCCATAGATGGTTTAGAATGCTACATACAGTAGTTTGTACAAATTATGTTGTGGTAAACGAAGTCATTTGCAATCACTTGTTGAACTTAAGGTTAAAGTGTATAGCGTTTCTGGAGAAGAATAAGAAAGTAAAATTCTTTCTACTTTTTATTTCTTCCCTCTCATTTTGGACTCTCTAGGATGATAAGAACAAGTTCCAAATTATAATTATTTTTGAGTCATAAAATATTGTTAGTTGCCTTCATGACCATGTTCTCAATTTTCCTATTAACTTAAATAGATGGAGAAAGATGAAGAATCAGGGAGTCCTAGTTGGAGTGCATCATTCTTTATGCAAACAACTGAAGATGTTGCTAGAGCTGTGGCAGCAGCAGCAGCAGCTGTTCGTTCACCACGACCATCCGTGGTATATTCATCGAAACAAGACAGTGGTGGCCAGCTTCAAAAGCTTCAGCACCAGGTCTCAAGATTACTGAAGGGCTTATCTAGTCCTTCTGAAGAGCAAAGTGGATCCTACAACCCAGAAATTTTAACGAGCCAAAAACGTCAATGGGCTAACTTTCAAGTGCAGTTACTGGTCTGCTCTCTTTTCATTAGTTTACAGTTCATTGTTTTGCAAGAATATACCCTAAAAATGATCTAGTTATATATAATTAACTAAATCTAAATGTTGAGATTTTTCATTTTTTATTTTTGCATAATCAAGAAATGTGCAATCTCGTTTCCAATGGAGGACAATAAAGCTAGTAACAACATCTTCCTTGGAGATATTTATATTATATCTTGGAACCAAGTTCTCCATATCCTAATAAATGTGCTTATCCCAGCCTATATGGCTTCTTAGCTCAACATCTGAAAATAATGATGTTATTCATGTATAAAAAGATTTTCTCTAGGTTTTTGTGTATTGCTATAATTATTAACTTCACAGGATCACAGAGTTTGGAAGGAGCCATCAAAACTTTTCGAAAGCATGGTGGTTGTCGGACTTCCTCCTAATTCTGATATTCAAGCACTTCAAAATCTGTACTTTGCTAGAAAATTTGAAGGTTCTGGGAGATTTCGAAATGCACTTGGTGGTCAGCATCAATGCCGTATAGAACCTAACCTTGAGCCTCAGGTGTTATTTCTTTTTCCTCTTGATAGCCATCATTTCTGCATCCTGGTATACTAAGTAATGAATGTTGTATTTATTACTGTAAACAAACTTCTGTTCTGGATTTCAGGTCTTGTTTGTTTACCCTCCAGAAAAACAACTGCCCCTTAAATACAGAGATCTCCTTTCTTTCTGTTTTCCTGCAGGAGTAGAGGTGGGTTAAATGAAGGGCTTATTTGCATGTCATTATTTGTTTTTGAGTCTGTTTAACTAGCAATTATGTATCTCTGGTTTTGATTTTCCCACTGCGTGGTCTTACAGGGGCAAGGGTTGGTAATATAATTTGATAAGATAGTTTCCCACAGGTTGAAAATCTGTCCAGTATCTACCTGCAGGCAATTTCACAGTAATTCTCGAGGTTCCCTTAAAGAGAAATCAAGACCAATAATAAGTAAAGAGTCCACTTAAACTAATTGGCCCACCCACGGTCCAATCTATTAAATGACCCAACAAAACAAAATGAAAAGACCCAAGAAGCAGAATTCACAAACTAGCAGAGTTTAGCAATGTCTCAACCTGTTCTATTCCAGTGGTGATAGACCGTAATATTATCGGGTCACACCTTCTAGTTAATTGCACCTGAGACCCGTTTAACATGTGTTGAGGGGCAAGGAAGGACTAAAGCTTGTTAACAATTGCATTTTTGGCAATGTAAATAATTGATTAAAAAATGATTGGAGTCGAAACCATTGTTCTTTTTCTTCATTGTTTCCAAATAAAATTGGGAGGCATTTTATAGGCTAGATAAACAGATTATGAATCCTTTCCAGCATATATAAATGTCGTAAAGTCTTCCTGAGCCACATTTATCAATTGTTTCAGTTTCAGCATGATCGTAGTAGTTGTTGATGTACTAGCTTAAAATCAGCTGTTTGATAGTTAACATTCTCCCTTGTTCTATGGGCCGGTGCAGCTGTAAGCCATTTCCTTGTCATAAAAATTGACTTCTCCTTGGACTTTGTTACATGTAGTAGATCATTCTACTGCAGTCTAATGAAGAATCTAATTCTGACTCACTCTGTCACTAACTTAATATTTTAAAGTTATAGGATATATAGTCAGAAACTACAACTTTTCTGGCTTCAGTTGTCTAAAGGGTGATAAGTATCTAAGTGCCTGCACCCATCTGTTTTTCTATTGACATGATTTTTTAAATATGGACTCTTGATTACAGGTAAATGCTGTTGAGAGAACTCCATCAATGAGTGAGTTGAATGAGATACTCCTTGGACAGGTAGTTGAAGGACTAAATTGCACTTGCTTTATGCATATTGTGTTAGCTCTGAATCAAGCCAGGAATAATTATTGCATCTAAAATTTATTTGTTGACCATTCCAATGTGATTTGAAATCGTACGAAAAGCTAATGGGTGTTATGTCGTATAATCAAACTTGTGCTCAATCTGCTTATGTAGTTACTTTCTTCACCTTGTCATCAGGATTCAATGCTCAATCCTGTCAGATCATGATATCCACTTCTCTTTTCATATTTTGGTTTTATGTTTTTCCTATCTTTGCTTCTTTTTTTGGTAGGGTGGTGGGTGAGGCTTCTAAAAAATAATGAAATTGATTAAGGGAAAATAAAAACAATGCTAAGGAATCTTTTTTTTCTTTCCTTTTTTTTTTATTGCAATCATCATGTGGCAGGATTTTTGTGTTGCAGTGTTCATTGTAACTTCATCCCTTTTTCTGTAGCATATTACCTTTTTCTAATTACATTTGTGCTATATTTCCAGGAGCATCTCAAACAGAGTGATCTGTCGTTTGTATTCAGACTGCAGGTAAGCTGAAAAACATCTTATGTTAAATTTTTCTGCATTTTATTCCATGCATGCATTTAACTGTGGTTCTCCTTTAAGGTTTCTAACTGCAGTTGTGTGTAATGATGCTTTGCTGGTGAATCACATTTGAATCTAATGGCTGCTTCTAATTTCAGCAATCGGTGGCATTTTGCTGTTTTAAGTTGCTGGTTTGTTGCTCATAAATTACTATATTTACATCCTTATTTGAAATCGATGGATTATCTACTTAAAATTTGCTCATATGTCCCTCACGTATTAGGAGGCATTTTTTTTTGCCAATATCTTTGCCCTAGCTCAATCAAGCCGTCTTTATTATGTGATGCAATGATTTTGTCTTCTACTGAGGCCTTCTAAATTCTAAAATTTGATTTCTTATGGTGTAAAGCAATTCATCAGTGACATTTTAACGAGGGATCATTTTATCACTACATGGGTTTTATTTCTTGATTTTTCAGACACTTGCTACTGTTGTTTCAAACATTAAATCACACACTACCTTTTCTTATGAGTCACTAGAAAACTCTGATGTAGTCTATAGTTTCATTTATACTGAAATCTAGATACTAGAAAATTCATAATCATAGTTATTCAGTTAAGTATCACAATTACATCACAATGGCACTTCAACCTGATATTTGCAATACATTTTTCAGTTTGATGAACAACATATATGGGTTTTATTCGCTTAGTAGCTTAATTGAGTCCCTGTTCTTTATTTAACTTTGCTGTTTCGTATTTTTGTTTAACGTTTCACAAATTCAGCTGTTCGCTTGTTTGTTCTTGTGCTATTAATCTTTGAAAACCCATTGATTTACTTGTTAATTTATATATTTGTTGTCTATTTTTTGCCGACTTTCTGGTGAAGAACAGTGGCTATTTATTTCTTGAATTGTGATTTTGTATCATTATGCACTTCTATGTATGAAAACCTGAAAAAATGATGGAGAAATTATGTGTAAGTTGTAACTGATTGCCCACAGAATCTTCAAATATGTTTTTGCTTTTCTATTGCTTAAAATAATGGGTTCTCAGTTCTTGAATGCTTGGGGGATTTGTTGTTTTTCCTTCTTGTTTTATTGAAGACCTACTTCTTGTCCAAATATATTTTTCTTAACATTTGTGGGTGTACAGTGTACTTTAATCTTTTATGAATAACTTGTCCTTATCATATTCATCTTGGATAAAAGATACTTGGTCACAGTTTTTTATTCAGTGTTCATGGTTTTAACTTCATTTATCTGCATCCAGGTGGCTGATTCTTCAACTCTTTACGGTTGTTGTGTTTTGGTCGAAGAAATGATACAAAAGCCCTCAGGGTTGATCTCCACTATTTCTGATGGGCAGCCAACGCGCTCTAGTGTGACCCGCCATATTTTAACCACACGTCGTTGTTATTGCATTCTTTCCAGGCTTCCATTTTTTGAGTTACATTTTGGCGTTTTAAATAGGTCTCTGAATTTAATTCTTTCCAGTTTGAAAGTATGTTAATATTTTTTGGCGCACTTTATGCATTTGAACATATTCTCACATGATGCTTCTGTGGCATGACTAAATTGTCATTTTATTACTGGATTTACGTCCTAAGACATATTCATTACTCATTCTATCCTTCTTGTCCCAATGAAAGGAACAAAGGAGGGAACAACTACCTGCAGAAAATGTGGTGTAAAAAACGCATGGCATTAGTTTATTCTATAATGGAACAAATGCAGAGAATACATAATCACTTGCCATAGTATAATTCCTTGAAAACTTCATTATTGATGATTATCTGTTTTTCATCAAACTGATGTTGTATGTTCTAATGTCAAATTGAAGGTTATGGGTTTGTAGTTATTTCCAGATCCATAATCTTACACCAATATGGATTATTAGAACATAGCCTAAATATTTTAGTTTTAATTTATTATCTTCTCTGAGTTATGCAGATTTTTGTCAAGAAAATAATATCTTCGTATCACCTCAAGTTTTAGTTTTTTGGTGTTTCCCCTTTCTAACTATATTGATATATTTGTCTTTGCGATTCTTTGTTCCCAATGCTCATACTGACTTCTTCCCCTTCTGTTTTGTGCAGCATCTTTACTGAAGAGAGGTTGGAACGATTAACAAAGCAGATAAATAGTTTGGATTTTGACTCTCCAGTTGGTCCACTTGTTGAAATATTTGAAGAGAAAGCTGATAGCTTGCCGTTGGTGGATGAGGAAGTGAACAAACAAAATGAAGCGATTGAACCTTCTCAATCAAGCGTGGCTAACTCAATTTCAGCAAGCATGACTGGTGATACATCTCAATCTGAACTTCAGAATTCAGACCGAGGAGGCTACTCAAAGACAGAACCAAATGGCAATATTGTCTTACTTGATCCTGAAATAGATAAACAAGCTTCTTGGGAAGAACATGTAGTTGATTCTTCTATCACTGACAAAACTACCACAAAGCCATCACCAGATAGGCATCTACCAAACACTGCCTTACCATTATTACGGTTTCAATGTGAAAGCTCCGACTCTTCACCCAGGTACATCATGTCTGCTGTTCTGCCCTTAATTTTCACATTCTTTCCCATGGAGATGTCTGCATATATAGTGTACATGTCTTTGCGGATCTTATGTAATGATTCTTATATTTTCTTCTCTGTAACAAAGATATTATAATGTGTTCAACAGTATTTTATAGCCTAATTTGGCATTTCCTAGAAGTGTGAACCTGACGATTTAGTATGTACTGGGTTTAGCCAATCCTTAAAGCCATCCCTGTTGTTTTCAATAATTTGGAATACCATATATTTTATTAAGTTAAACAATTCATTGAGGGACCTTAATTTTGGAATACCATGTATAGTGTACATGTCTTTGCGGATCTTATGTAATGTATCTTATGTTTTTTTCTGCTGTAACAAAGATATTATAAATTTATAATATGTTCAACAATATTTTAAAGCCTAATTTGGCATTTCCTAGGAGTGTGAACCTGACGATTTAGTATGTAGCCAATCCTTAAAGCCATCCCTGTTGTTTTCAATAATTTTGGAATACCATATATTTTATTAAGTTAAACAATGCATTGAGGGTCGGTTTGAAATTCACAGGTTTCTGTACAATAGCTTCTTTTCTGCATTCCTGCTGTTGAGCCCAGACCTGAAACTTTCATACTTACTGACCAAATATAAGCATAGATAGTTCTATTGACATCTCCTATAAATCTATAATGCCATCCATCTTTATATTTACCAATATTGAGAAATGTGTTTTTGTGATATGTTACAGCAGTTTTCAAGAGTCCTCAAGCGAGGATAGACATTTTAGATGTGATTTTGATGAGGCAGAGACAGAAGAGGCATCTTCATCTGGTCAAGATATCTTCAGTGAACAAAGTGATATCCTTGAGTGGGCTAAGGTTAAATGTGAAATCCACGTGTATTTTTTTTTCATGCACTCCCTCTGTCCCACTTATACAGTCACATTTTCCCTTTTGGTTTGTCCCAGTGTGTAAAATGCCTAAAATACCCTTAGGGGATGTTTGCAAAAAAAAAAAAAAATTCTTTTGAAAGAAGTGTTAATAATTATGGAGAAATTGCATAATAGCAAAAGTTGATAGTGTTGGCAAAAACATTTCAAAATCCAGTAGAAGTACAATTAAGTGTTTGCTGGGTAAATAGATATAAGTTATGCATATGATTAAATGACTATTAAACCTTATATAATACTTATAACATTTGGTTCATAAGAAGTACACAATTTTTAAAAAAGTTGATGCTCTCAAAAAAGAGTTCATAATCTGATAGAAGCAGCCCATGACCAACTTTGGACCTGTAGCTTCTGACAGCTTATTTAATTTGATAAAAGTGAGATAAAATACTCAAAGCGGATAATGAAAAGTAAGATAAGTGATCTCGTAAGTGGTAGATTTTTATTTTTATTATTTTTGCAAATGGCCCCTTAATGTATGTAGAAATTAATCATGTTAAATTATTTTAATGTGCAAGTTAAAGCTTTTCAATTCCATGATTATTGATAGTAGTCATGTTATATTTTATATCTGGAATAAATAAATAATTGTATTTCAGAAAGTTTATAGGTTAAAATCCAAAATATCAAGCACAACTAATGATGTTTCACTAGTCTGTTAAAAGTGTGACTATCTTTGTGGGTCAGAGGGAGTATGATTTTATGCCTCCTAAAGTGTTCTATTTTCTGTCGCACTCTCATTGCAGGCAAACAATAATGGATCTTTGCAAATAATTTGTGAGTATTACAACCTATCTTGCCCTGTGCGTGGTTCAACAATCAAGTTCCATCCTCTGGATCACCTGCATCCTGTAGAATATCATCGACCTGATGAAACAGTTCTACATTTTGCTGGTTCAACAATTGATTTGAAATCTTGCAGCACGAGTTTGGAATTGGCAGAGGTATGTTAGGGTGGTGTTATTGGATTTTTTATTTAGATCAACTCTTATACATTAATAGAGCTTTTAACTTTGGGGGCAGGGGGCAGGGGGATTTAGTTCACCTTGTGCAGCCACTATTTCATTAAAATGGTTATAGGAAAAGTCTCATTAATTGTTGTACAATTTCCTCTGTTACAGGCCCACAATGCACTTATGGTGGAAGAGGAGGCAGCTGCCTTATCAGTATGGGCTGTAGCTTGCCTATGTGGTACCTTACGACTGGAGCATGTACGTTCATCACCTATTGGATTGTAAAACTCCTAATTTCACATAGGGGGTGTTGATATGCTTGTCATGGTTCCCTTCATTGTTCAAATAATGTTGTGATGTATTTGATAAACTATTTGGTTGGGGATTCAGCAATCATAACCTATGCATATGTACTTAATGTTTTTATGTCTGTGGTTGTCTTTCACAGGTATTGACGCTGTTTGCAGGTGCCCTACTGGAGAAACAGATTATCATCATTTGTTCAAATTTGGTATGTGGTAAATGTCTAGCTGTAGTTTGGAAAACTCTATCATGCTTAAATTTTGTTTTCCGTGTACCTTCATTCTGAACGATTCTCAATGTTCTGTCATTTCTTTTGTTCAGTTTATCATCAGTTCTAAGATAGTAAAGCAGAAGAAATTCTTCCATGGTATTCATACAACTGTTGTACACTCTTAACATTAGACATATGAAGCATTTTCCTTCGATGGCTAGCCTTGGCAATTACATTAAAACCTTTCAAATTCTCATTCTTTGCATCTACTTATGTATACATTTTATGTATCTTTTGTTCATCATTCAATGGATACTCGGCAACAAGTTCTGATACAAATTGGGCATTATTGATTTCTTGTGCAGGGTATTTTGTCTGCTTTAGTTCTGTCAATTATCCCCCTGATTCGACCTTATCGGTGGCAAAGCTTGTTAATGCCAGTAATTTCCTGTTTCTTTTGCTGGATTTTACTTTACATGAAATTATTTAGGTCTATTTTGTTGCCAAATATTTCAAGGTTATGATATTTACAATAACCATATGCAGGTTTTGCCGAATGACATGATGGAATTTCTGGATGCACCTGTCCCGTACATAGTGAGTTCTCCGTATTACATAGTTTTAAGCTTAATTTTACACAATTAAATCCTGTGTCAGATAATTTCTTAGCAGTGTAATTTCAGCAGAATTCATTTATTGGTGTATAACGCCCTTTGATTTGCTTTGCTTCCATGAATTTTCTAATTTGTCATGTTAAGGATTTTCTGTTGATGCTAGGGTGTTTCTTTTTTCTTTCTTTTGGTATGCATGTTTCCTTCTTGTTAGGTCAAATTTGTTAAGACCAAAAAACCACATACTGGACTTGTTATACGCTTATACTAGTGTTTAAAATAATTTCCCTACATCAGAATTTAACCAAGGTATTAGCTTATCATCAAAGAAATTATAATAAGTGCAATTTTGAAAATAATTTCTTAACATGCTCGCTCTTGGAGTTGAATGGTGACTGTGCTATTAATAGATCTTGTACCCCTACTGAGTAAGATTAAGTCTCAATGCAGCTAATCATCAATGAGTGATTGACTGCTATCATACTGGAGCCGATCTGGGCTGTAGTAAGACTAAAAATCACCTTATGTCAGTTGTCACCATTTGGGTGTCAACCCATGGAACATTGTAAAGTACGATTAATCAGGAAAAAACTAGTTTTACCCCCATGGAACTCGTATTTATTAGAGTTTCACCAACTAACTAGTAAAAGCATTACCACAAACTACATTTGATTACTTGTCACAAGGCTACTAAGCTAGGACTAATGTTGTATTAATACTTCCATGTGTCCAAATGTTCCATGTGTCCAAATGTTCCATTTGATTACTTGTCACAAGGCTACTAAGCTTTATTCTGAAACAATAGTAGAGAAATAGTAGTAGAAGAACACCTTCCTATTCCTAGTATATTTGCTACAACTTTTGCCGGCAATTTATTTTATGAGGTTGAATCCAAGTACCTATTTATGTCCAGACTTTGCCAAATCAAACAATTGCTTTTAGTTGTGAACAGAATGTGTAATTCTACAATTGTTAGCCTATTCATATTAAGAATTATATATTGCTTAAAAATAGTATAGATTCTAGCATTATGATAAACAAGAAGATGCAAATTTGGCATGTCCTCGTCAGAGGATGTGGTTTAAAAAAATTAAATTCAGGATGCTTACTTTATGGCTTCTTGTGTTAGTCTACTGTTGGAATTCTCTTGTGGGATCATTTTTGTTTCAACACAAAAGAGATTTAGTCTTTCTGATTTGTTGGGAATCTGGTACTTAATCGAGATCTGATTGTTACATTTATAGTTGTCGCAATTTGACATAGCCAGATGTTCGATCACATGAATATGTCTCAAGATTTTGAAATTTCATTTGATGTGCACTGATTACATTTCCATTTGATTAATCATCCTGTATTATTTATGGTTTCCTTTTAACTAGTATTTTCCTCTTTTGAGCAGGTAGGTGTGAAGAACAAGACAACTGAGCTGCAGGCTAAGTTAACTAATGTCATTGTAGTGGATGCAAATAGAAACCAGGTAAAATGTAATATTAATTCTGAGTATTCTCATTTGAACCTCCTTTTGTTTTCACGCAACTAGTACTTATTTCTACATGACTAAGAAATACTACAAACAACACAAGTCACTAGTGCATTATCTTTCAAGTAGTAGATTCCCCGACAGCTGACATATGTCATCATTTATCTTTGCATATGTGTATGTTCTTAGGCTACCTGTACCTATTCCCTTTGTTCTATTTTCTTCAACAGGTAAAGTCACCTACAATACCACAGTTACCTCAACATAAAGAACTGTACTCAATCCTTAGCCCCTACCATGAGAAACTGGTGGGAGAAAGCTACTTGGGGAAGAAAAGACCAGTACATGAATGTACTGACGTGCAGGTATTATTTGTATTGATTATATTTGCCCTCTGTAAACTAGACTCGGTATTAATTAAACTTGATTTCTATTAATTGCATATGTATGCCTTTAACTAACATGATGACTATGAATCTTTTGTCTTATACTTGCATGTTTTGTTAATATCTAAAATAAGGAGATCTTGTTGAATTAAGCCTTGAAACCTTAGTAGACATAACACTTTCAGTTTTTCTTGAGGTGAAGCTCATCCTCTGATAAATGTCATGGGATCATATACTTGATGCAATAAAAAGTATGTAAATATGTATATAGCCATTAGGTTGTGTTTGTTTTGGGATTTAAGTATGCGGAGCAAGTCAAGATTTTTGAATCTAGAGATTTTGAGTAAAGTATGAATAGTAGATGTATGTGTTTGTTTTGGGATTTGAATAGGGTGAGATTTAACTTTATGTCAAATCAATATTAGGTTTTATAGGTATTTGTAGGTATTTATAGATATTTGTAGGATAAGTTTTATAGGTATTTGCAGGTGTGAATTGAATATGAGATTTGAAAACTAGATTCTAAATCTCAAACTTGTATTGGCCGGAGAGCGCAAAGTTCTAAGTCCATCCATGCTAAACCCAAAACAAACACAGGCTTAAGAACTATTATATATGCTCCTAAATTCGTTATCAAGGAAACTGGTTTATAAATTAAGATTGTTATTCTATTAGAAAGTTATTGCATTGATCTGTAAAAACCATGATAAAACCCAGTGAGTCTAACTTTCCTCCCGAGACATATGTTATTATTTGACTCTCACTTTCATATTCAGCTGAAACACATGTTATTATTTAATTGAAACCTGATTTTTTCTTATAACTCGAGTATTACTGTTTGTAAGATCTATACTTGTTTTCTAATGGCCTCGTAGCTTCTGTATATTTGATGCAATTTTAAAATTATAACTATTGTAGATTGAAGCTGCTAAAGGCTTTTTGGGAGTCTTGCGGTCTTACTTGGACTCTCTCTGTTCTAATCTTCGTTCTCATACAATTACCAATGTTCAATCAAATGATGATAAGGTCTGTTATTTGTTTTTTGTTACTTTTTTTTTGTACCGCAAATTTGATGAATGTTGACTCTGTTTTTGTTTTAATTACTTTCCTTGCCAAAATCTGTTTCACTTAAAGCATTATAAGCATAACCAACCTGCACGTTTGTCATTATTTGCACTTCAGCATGCGCTTGGTTTTTTTTGGTCAAATGATTGGAAGCTTGAATGGGTTAATAAAGTCATATCTTGTTCAGAGCTAAGTGATTAAAAATAACAAACAAAAGATATAACAACTCTTAACCTAAGGTTGTGTTTGGATTGAGGGATTTGGGCTATGGATTTTAAATCCACAACCTAAATCAACTCCACTTGTTTGAGTAAAATATTTAAATGTCAAATACTTAGGCTTGATCCTAGTTCAAATCAGAGAATTTTCAGTTACTTAGCAAAACCATGTCATTTGAAATCCATAGATTTTTAAATCCATTTATTTTCTAATCTCTAGTATTTCAAATGATTATATCCAAACACAACTTAAGAGGATATGGTTGATTATGTTAGGAAACACCTTGCTTGGTGTTACCTGTGAAGCTATAACCCTTGGCTGAGAGAAAGAAATATCAAAAGTTTATCTTCCACATAACTAATATTAAGGTCAGAGCAATAAAGGTATTCTAGTTTTAATTCAGTAGTCAGGCTGGAATGCCAATTCCAGCACATGTGTATGGTCTAGCCATTGTTATGATATTCTTTTTATTCTATTTTTACATCAAATTCATGTGGTTTCTTTATGCATTCTTATTCAGTCTTATGGGTACTCTAAATTTTTTATTTTAAAATTTGCTCTTCTATAAAATTGATTCAAGGGCACTTCACCGTCCCACCACCTGAAATCTTGAAAACTGATCTGCCCCCGGTCCACCGTACAGCATACAATCCAAAGTGCCATTTCACGTGGTGTTCCTTTTTTATGACCAACTTAAATGTTCAGATATGAAAAAAATCAAATAGCTGTTATGTTTTTCCTGTCAGCTCTACCTCTAAATAAAGAACTGGGGCTCCATTTGGATGAATGGATTTAAGAATGAATGGATTTAAACAAAAATACATGTAAAAAAACATACATTCTAAGTTAGGAATTATAAAGAGATGAGAGAGAAGGGAAAAAATAAGGAAAATGAGAGATGGAAAAAGGTAGAGGGGAGTAATTTCAAATAACATGGATTTGAAGAGGATTTAGAATTCTTCCCTTTTAAACATAAAATGAAATCTAAATATTTGTAAATTCATGGAGAGGATGGTTCATCTAAATATTTGTAAATTCATGGAGAGGGTGGTTCATCTAAATATTTGTAAAATCATGGAGAGGGTGGTTATTTGTGTGTGAAATCCATGGATTTCAAATCTACCCATCCAAATGGAGCCTGGAGCCTGGAAGAATTTGGGCTTTATTTTGAGAAGTAATGGATGATGCAACTGCTCTAGTTTTGTTCCTTCAATGATGTAGCTAATTTCTGGAAGAACTATATAAAATCATGCTGAGATAGTGTTGAATATTGTGAGTTAACATTGCGATCACGTTTTAATCTAGTGTCCATATGTGCATTAACCTCTCTGCCTGATATTTTTCGCTTTCAAAGATATGAATTTGATAACTATGATTTTCATCTTCATACACATTCACTAGAATAATCACCATAAATAACATGTCCACTGACTTCCAGGTATCGTTGCTGTTAAAGGAGAGTTTCATTGAATCGTTTCCAAGTCGCAATCGACCTTTCATGAAGGTATGCTCTCATGGTTTGCTTTCCAACGGTTCATTTTGATGCTCAGCCATTTCCATTCTGATGTTAATTTACTAATTTGCTAATTTCCATTCTCAATTTGGTGTGCTCATAAAAACATCTTTTGTACTAATAAACCTCTTTGGCATTTCCTTTTATTGCGCAACAGCATTTCTTGGACACACAGCTCTTCTCCGTACATACGGATTTTGTGCTGTCCTTCTTCCAGAAGGAATAGTGCTATGGGGCGAGGCCGATAGCAACAAGATATTTAGAACGCAAGTTCTGTAACATATAAAACTTGAGCAGTTATCTTCCTTAAAAATAAACTATAAATCATGTTGTATCTTTCTTATAGAGGGAAGATGATGATAGACTTGTTTTAACTTATCATCTGTCTCCAATGTACTGCCACCAGATTACTTAGATACGTGAGACTTGTTATGCACTGCTATTGTTATAGCCTCAAGATTTGGCATTCTACTGCAAAGGAAAAAACACATTGAATGTATAGCCTTCAAAAGCATTATTGGATTTTGCTGTGAAGTATGTGCTACCTTGCAAGTGCTCGGCCTTGTTGTGCTCTTATGTTTTGTATCGCATCTGTCGTACAGTACAACTCATTAGAGCACGTTTAATTTTTCTATGCTATCATGTTGGACACTTTGTGTTTATTATGTTGAGCATTACGATATTCTCCCTCCGTCCCACTATAAGTTGTTCATTTTGTTATTTTCGTCTATCCCACTATATTTTGTTCATTTGTTTTATCTTTTTAGAAAATTGCTATTCACTTTTTTATTATTATTTTTAATACTTTTTACATTATTTTTATTATTTTTTCACTTTTTTTTATTACATTACGTGTACTATATCAATATTTTTATACACTTCTTAATATTAGTGCCCAAAAATTATGAGCAATTTACGGGGGACGGAGAGAGTATTAAAACACAACTGAGCGGTGCAAGTAGGGTAGCATAGAATAAATCAGTTTTTTATACATGGTTGATAGACAACAAATTGGGCAATGCTGAATGCTCTGCAGGAAGGAAGAATGAATTCGATTGGCAAATTGAATTCATATTTGTATTTACAGCTGAGGGCTTTGATTTGGTTTATAGTTGGAGTGGTGTTGACTGAATGATCCCGTGAATACTTAGGGCATGTTTGGTTAAGGATGGGTCTATTCCGATAGGCTAAGCTATCCTTCACCTTATTCAATTTTGGATGAACAAATTTTATCTACATCCAAATACTCATTCATACCTATTGTACACTTATATTTTTATTTTTATAAATTTTTATACAATCATATATCATCACATTTTTATTCATTTATATATTTTTTCTTCTATTTTTGTTTTATCCACTTATTTAATAATAAAATAATACTCTCTCCATCCCAGGGGTATTTGCACCTCTGAGATGATACACAGTTTAAGAAAAATGTATTTTTTAAATAAAGTAGTGGTGTATGGGTAAATGTGTGGAAAATTTTGTGAGTGTGCACGCAAATCGATGTTTCCCTTTTAAATAATGTGCAAATTGATTTGGAACAATCCAAAATAGAAAGTGTGCAAATTGGCCTGGGACGGAGGGAGTATATAATTTAATATCACATTCATTATCATATAATAATATAATAATACAATATTATATTCTATTGATATAGTATAAAATTTTATCCAACTCTACTTCGTTCATCTTTAATTAAATACTATTTTAATATTCACAAGAATATCTCCATTTAATTTTTTTGTCTTCATCCATCCACCACCATATCTGACGAAAGACAAAACTTATATATAAATTTTTACTGCAAAATTTTTAAAATATAAACTAAAAAGAAAAATTAATTAACGCGCCCGCACACGCTCCATTCTATACTCGCGGTAATATATATTCCTTAGGCGCGGACATACTCTCTCCCACTTCCAGGTTATGAATTATAACAAGTATACCTCACGAAGTTCTTCATTTTTTTTTTGGTTGTTGAGGATTTTTAAAAAATTAAATAATATTATATAATAAATTTAAAATTTTGCTTTCAATTTGTGTTACTATATCAATAAATACATGTTATTATATGGGAAAGTGTGTTACTTTCCAGACAAATATTTTATTTTATATATATTTATTTATTTGTATAAAATAAATATTTTTCATAGAATATAAGATAAATGTGTATTAATATAAGAAAAAATATTAGTTTTTTCACAAATATTTATTTGTTATAATTATTTTTTCATATAATAACACGTATAAAATAATAAAAAGTGTGTTATTACATGAATTATTATACCTAACTTTAAGGGATGCTGATTAAATTTAAAACATAATTTATTCTTATAAAAATACATTTTGTCCTTATAGTAACACATATTTGTCCATATAGTAACACATTTTTCCATATAGTAACTCAAATTGAAGAGCAAATATGTGTTACTATTAGAGCATATGTGTGTTATTATCTTATAAAATATTGTTATTTAAATATATTTATTTTTTTATAGAAAAAATAATTTTTCACATAATCTAAGAGCAAAATGTGTGTTAGTATAAGAACAAATATTGATTATTCACAAATATTTACTTATTTTTATAGAAATAATTATTTTTTTCATATAATAACATATGCATTAAATGAAACAATATACCTAGATTTAAAGGGATGATAAATTAATTAAGAAACACGTATTTATTCTCATAAAAATATATTTTGCTCATATAGTAACACACATTTTCTCATATAATAACACAAACTGGAAGACAAATGTGTGTTACTATAAGAACAAATATGTGTTACTATCTTATAAAATGTTGTTATTTTACATATATTCATTTATTTTTTAAGAATAAATAAATTTTCACATAATGCAAGAGCTAAATGTTTGTTACTAGAAGAATAAACATTCATTATTCACAAATATCTATTTATTTTTATGGAAATAATTTTTTTTTTCATATAATAACATGTATTAAATGAAACAATATAACAAGTTTTAAAGAGATGATGAATAAATTAAGAAATACATATTTATTCTCATAAAAATATATTTTGTCCTTATAGTAACACACATTTGCCCATATAGTAACACAAATTGAGAGACAAATGTGTGTTACTATTAGAGCAAATGTGTGTTACTGGAAGACCAAATTTGTGTTACTATTAGAGCAAATATGTGATACTGTAAAACCAAATGTGTGTTACTATATGTATAAATATATATATTTGTAACATATTATTTCTTGAATATTTTTAATCAACACAATAATTTTAAAAATATTAAAAATTAAAATAAAGTTAAAAAAAATAGTTGCCAACAGGGGAGGGGACATTAGTTAGCTTGAATGCGTTATACTACTTTTGATTTGCATGCATGAGAGGAAAAATTAATGTGCATTGAAAGCCAAGGATGACGAGCTTGCTTATCTTTCGCAGGAGCTCGCCTTAGAGCGAGATTTGAGCAAGAAGGCACAAGCCGAATGCTTTAGGATGAATGGCGAGCTGCGCCTTGCTGCCATTAAGATTGCCGAGCTCCAGGCTCTTGTTGAGGTGTCCATCTCACTCGAGGCCCTCGAAGTTGCGTAGGGTGGCGCTTCCAATTTTGGCTACCTCTTGTGTTATGCCGAAATCTTGTGGGCCTATCGATGGGAGGTGGACTAGAGGGCGAATATATGGGAGCTCGTACTAAAGGAGTACCGGGATTTTGTGGCGTCGGCTTCAATTCCTCTGGGTTCCATTGCTGACGTCGGTGATTTGGTGGAGCTCAAAGTTGATTTGAGCTTTATTCCCGACCACATTAAGATCACCGGTGGGCCCTATCCTCCTGAATATCGAGGCTGCTGAGAAGGAGGCTGGTGATGGTGAGGAAGAGGTAGTCGGCGAGCTACCCCCTGAGGCTGGTGATGAGCAACAGACCCCTCTTACTCAGGAACAAGTAGGTGAGTTAGTGGGGGACATTATGGTCGACACCAGCGGCTTGGGCCCGATTGTTGAAATGCCCACTCTCTCTCCCCTAGCTAGGCAGGAGGTCGCCCAAGGGGACGTTCCGACTACTGATCCTCCAACTGCCCCGGAGCTCCCTACTGCTGCCGATTCTTCCTCCATTGTCGCTCCGGAGTTTTAGGACTTTTGCTTTCTCTATTTTTTGCTTAAGTTGTAGTAGTTCGCCCCTGCGTGGGCCTTTTGTAATTTTTGTTAATTTTGCCAGTCGGTTGGCTTTTTGTAATCGGCACTGCTCGTACTTGAAATTATTTTTGGAATTATATATACAGAGTGCGATTTTTATGTTATGTCTTGCTTTATTATCTCTTGCCCGCTATTATCTTTTTGTAGCTCGTTTTATACTTGGTACGCATTTGTTTGTCTTATGTCGCTTGGGACCGTGAATTGTTCATCTTATGTCGCTTAGGACCGTGAATTGTTCGTCTTATGTCGCTTAGGACCACGAATCGTACTCTTCATATTGATCTCTTGGGCAATTAGGTTTTTATAAAACACTTTGTCTTAGATGTTTAAAATTGTCTTTTGAGAATTTTTCTAACATTGGGCAGTGGGTTCTTAGTAATCGTTTTAGTAGGACACTTTTAATGAACCTTAAGCACTTTTACGGCTTTTTCGCTTCGAGCTTTTATAATAACATTTCGGGACCTGTTCCCTTTACATATTAAGCTTGAAAAGATAATTTTTTGAAAAAAATACATCTTTTATTGAACGAAGATCTTTACATAGGTCGTCACCAACATTCCTGATGTGACCCTTCAATCAACCCTTTTACAAACTATTTGTCCCCCTTTTTCTACTACTGGTAGTATCTCTTCAGGTGTGCGGTGCTTCATGTGTAAGATGAAGCTCTTCCTTCCATATCCTCCAAGTCGTACGTCCCATTAGTCCAGCTAGCGGTAACTCGGAACTGTCATTTCCAGTTTGGTCCAAATACTCTCGGTGGCGTTGCTAGTCGCTTTCTCAACACTAGCTCTCCAACTTTGAATTTTCTGTGCCGCACCTGGGTGTTATAATATTTTTCAGCTCATGGCTTGTAGGTCGCATTTTTTAGTTCTGACGAAGCTCGGGTATCTTCAAGCAGATCTTTCTCTACTGCCAAGGCTTCATCACTGTTTTCTTCGTCATAGCCGACGACCTTCCACATTTGGTTTTTGACCTTCATTGGGACTACTGCTTCCGTTTCGAATGCTAGGGTGAAGGGTGTTTCTCCGGTGCTAGCCCTGTAGGACGTTCGATAAGACCACAACACTTCAGGGAGTTTGTTGGCCCAACTACCTTTCTTATCCTCTAATCGGATTTTCAAAATGTGTTTCAAAATTTTATTAACTGCTTTTACTTGTCCATTTAATTGAGGATGGTAGAGGGTCGAGTAATGCTTCTTGATGTTCCACGAGCTGCAGAATTCTCTCAGTTTTTGACCATCAAATTGCCTACCATTATCTATCACGATTGACTGCGGGAGTCCGAATCTGCAGATTAGATTCTTCCATATAAAACTTATCATTCTCTCTTGCGTTACTATCGTTAATGCCTCAGCTTCAACCCACTTTGTGTAATAGTCTACGATAACTACGGTAAACTTTACACCGCCTTTGCCAGGTGGGAATGCGCCGATCAAGTCGATAACCCATTTTGCAAAAGGCCATGGGCTGAAAACTGACTTGAGTTGATTTGTAGGAGTGTGTGTGAATGTTTGGCGCGAATAGCTGCCATTTTGGCACCTTAGGGCGAAGCTAATAGTGTTTTTGCGTAGAGTTGGCCAGTAGTACCCCTGCCTGATCGTCTTGTATGCTAAAGCTTGCCCCCCAGCGTGACTCCCACAGATTCCTTGGTGAATTTCTTCTTGTTGGGAAATGACTTGTGAAATATTTTGATAAATCCCGAAGACTCCCCTGATGTAATGATGTATCTCTAAGACTTAAATAATAGCCCAAAGTGTTAGGAGGCTATGATAAAAACTTAGAATATAAGTTTAATTGTAACAGGCTACTTATGTAAACACTGGTCTGATGTTTTAAAGACTAGCCTAATGACTTATAGACTAGCCTGATGAAGGACTAGTAGATACACCCACATACTGAAGAATACACCCCAGAAGACTAAGTCCTAATTGCCTGAAGAGGACTCTCCTGAAGACAAGTACCCTGATGTATTAAATGTCTTCAGCATTTAATAAGGAAGCAGCCAACACATAAATGAAGTGTTTAAATGCAGCAAAGAGAATGTTCCAAGTCACCTGATGAAAAGACAGAGGACTTCAATGCAACCGTTAGACTGGACTGAGGAACAATTAAGACAGGCCAATGAGGTGCTGCCACCTATGTACGGATCTGACACAAAGCCTACCCTGTCAGTACCAAGTTCAGAAGCAATCAACAACCTAGGATGGCACAGTTCTCAAAGGCGGCTGCATTAATTCTAAGCAGGCATTTAATGATATCAACCATTAATGCTTGAGAGTTGTCCATCCAAAATCTGAAGAAGATTTTTTGAACGTTGGACTGCTACATTTTCATAGATTTGACCATCCAAAATCTGAGGAAAATCTTGAAGAAAGTTGGTACACCAAAATAGCTTAAATTTGAAGCTATCTCTCCAACGGATAGTATTTCAAATTTAAGTCTATAAATACAAGAACAAAAGAAGAAGTCAAGAACGAGAAACTACCAAGCTCAACTGAAAAACTGAAAAGTTCAAGCACTCGAAAATCACTCTAGTTTCCCAAGTGCTTACATTGATTAGAATTCAATCTTGTATTTAGGCTTACATTGTAATATCTCAGAAGCCTACTGAGATAACCCTATCTAGATATTAGTCTTCACTGTAAAGGGTTATCTCAACCATAGTTGGAAAAACTCAAATCCTTAAACCAAGTAAGGTTCAAGGTTGTGAGTATAAGAAAGTAAGCTGAGGAGTGTTTCAGTATGAAATCTGAAAGGACTAGGACTCAGTGAAAATCCTAGAGATCAAGAGGAGTTATTCTTGATCAGTGCACCTTGGCACTCTAAAACAAGGAATTCCTGTGGTTAAGGAATTCTCCTATTAAATCAGGAAAAATGGATGTAGGAGAGTTGAACTCCGAACCACTATAAATCCCTGTGTCTCTTATGCTTTTGTGTGAGTATTAACTTCAAGTGTTTTCATTAATTATCCGCTGCAAAACTCAGTCTGATCAAATACTCAGACTACTTGTCAGGCGACTTTCAAGTCAACTGATCTTTTCGAAGTAGCCTGTACTTTTAAAAGGGGTCCATTGACTAACTATTTTTTTTCAAAAATTGGACTTATAGGTGTATTCCCCCCAATACACCTGTCTTTGCTTATTTGGGACCAACACTTCTAACACCTCTAACCCCTATTTTTCAGTTAAGCATTTGAGTAGGGGTAGTGAGAATCCTCGTTTGTACAGTTGGTCGTCCATGAGTGTGTATCTGGCTACCTGCTTCACAAGCCGATTAGCTATCCAAACATCTTCTGGGAGTGATCCGGCTTCCAAGTACTTTCTGTTGAGAGCTCGCCAATCGTCATCCTCTTCTTGCCCACCCACTCGAAGTTTGATTTACTTTGTAATCAAATATTGAGGGTTTTCGTAGTTTCATTACTGAAATTTTTTCTAACTCCGTTTCTCCGCTGCTCGTAGCTATTCGGGCTAATGCATCTGCTTGTGTGTTTTCTAGCCTTGGGATTTGTTTGATGAAAACTTATTCAAATAGTGCAATCAGGTGCACCACTATTTTTTGGTATAGCGCGATCTGTTGGTCCTTAGCTTTGTATTCTCCCCGGACTTGGGATATTATTAGCTGGGAATCTCAAAAAATCTGCACTTTGGTTGCCCCCACAGCTAATGATAACCTAAGTTCGGCTATCAGTGCTTCGTACTCATCTTCGTTGTTCGTGGCTCTGAAATGAAATCTGATTGCTGAAGTGAAGTCTTGTCTGTGCGGGCTTATCAGTACTACACCGGCTCCTGCTGCTGTGCTAGTTGATGATCCATCTACGTAGAGGTGCCATGGGCTTATATATCCTCTCGTCCGATCTTGTGGGAAAGTTAGCTCGATAATGAAGTCTGCGAGCTCTTGTCCCTTGATCACTGTTCGGGGTGTCCGGTAAATGTAGTGTTTGCCTCAATGGGAACATTGTCAACACTTCTACTTGATGGTCGAAAAAGTAGGGCAGTAATTTTTTAACACTCATTACCAGTGCATAAGCCAACTTCTCCGTAGGCGAGTAGCACAACTCCGCTTCGTGCAATGCTTGGCTTACGTAGTACACTAGTAAGTGTATTTTTCCTTTTGCTTGTACTAGCACCGAGCTGATGGCTACTTCTGACGCCGCCAAATATTGGTATAGTTTCTCTCCAGGTTCTAGCTTTGATAGGACTTATGGATTGCTGAGATATTCTTTGATTTTCTCAAATGCTCTTTGACAGGCACTTGTCCACTGGAAGCCGTCCTTGTTCTTGACCTTTATCGACTCAAAGAAAGGTCGATTTTTGTCGCCAGACCTGGAAATAAATCTGTTCAAAGCTGCCAAGCACCCCATAAGCCTTTGGACTTTCTTCACCGAGTCTGGTAGTTTCATCTCTATTATGCATTTCACTTAGGCAGGGTTAACTTCGATCCCCCTTTGACTCACTAGGTGGCCGAGGAACTTTACCAAATGTACTCTGAAGCTACTCTTCTTGGGGTTCAACTTCATGTTGTAGGCTCGCATTATGTCAAATGCTTGCTTGAGGTGGTCCAAGTGATCCTCCTTCTTCAAGCTTTTGACCACAATGTCATCTACGTACACCTCCATCGTATGTACAATGTGTTGATCAAACATTTTGTTGACCAACCTTTGGTACGTAGCTCCGGCATTGATCAGTCCGAATGACATCCTACTCCAGCAGTACATGTTCTTGTTTGTGTAGACCGTCGTGTTTTCCTGGTCATCTGGGTGCATTGCTATCTGGTGATAACCTACAAAAGCATCCATAAATGTCATTAGCTCGTGCCCTGTAGTGTTATCCACTAGCTGGTCAATGTGCGGCAGTGGGAAGTTGTCCTTCGGGCAGACTGCATAGAGATCCGTGAAATCTATACATAGCCGCCACGTCCCATTTGGCTTCTTTACTAGCACCTGGTTAGCTACCCATTGTGGACAGAATGCCTCCTGGATGAGCTTATTGTCCAATAATTTCTTTACCTCCGTGGTTAGGGCTTCGTATTTATCTGGTCCATACTTTTTTCATTTTTATCGGATGGGCCTCCTAGTGGGGCCGATGCTTAGTCGGTGGCAAGCATGCTCGAGCGGGATTCCTGTTATATCTTCATGGGACCAGGCAAACACGTCCAAGTTGAATCTGAGGAATTCCTCCATCTTGCTCCTGTATGGCTCATGTAACTCAGAACTTATGAAAATTTCTAAGTCACGTCTGTTGGGATCCACCTGGATAGCTCTGAGTTCCTCAACAGGGGTAGCTCGCCTCTTCTTGCTTTTCCACCTTGGATCTGAGGTGAATCCACCGTCTATGTCCATGGGGACTACCTGTTGGGGGACACCTTGATTAACTTGGGCGACCTCCGGCTCTTCCAGCTTGTTATCCACATGCATTAACTCAGTCTCAGCTGAGATAATATCGAGGATGTTTGGCTCATCGGCTGAGTGTTGTGCTTCATCTTCATATACAAGTACCTGCGTAACAGATTTTTTAATTTGTAGTAAACACTCTCTAACTTTTTTCTTATTGCCCTTTATCGTGCCAGCGCCCTTTGGAGTTGGAAATTTTAGACAGTAGTAGTAGGTTGAACAGGCGGCTGAGGAACCCATTGTAATATGACTGCTGATCTGCAACTAGGAAATCTATCAACCTAGTAAGCCTCTTTTCCAGGTCCTCGACCGATATAAGTTCGACCGATAGCCTAATCATACCTACGGGGATAGTTACAGCTTCTCCAAACCCCACTATCCTATGATTACAATCTGAATTGTATGATTCATAATCTCCTAGCAGATCTAGGGTACTTTTAAATAAAAAAATGTTGGATTTTTGTGTTCATGATGCTTATAACTAACGAGTCGTTGTGGGGGGAAGGGTAAGGATCCCTTCAAAATCAGTTTGTGAAAATGTCAGTTCTGCAGTAGGTTTGGAGCTGGTCTTGGAGCTTGAACTTCCCTCCTGGACTTGATGTATAGCTCGTAGGTCTACTTTTCTTTGTCGTTTTGACACCGGTGGCCTGCCATCAGTAATCCCACCTGCTGGGTGTTTACCCAAAATGTGTAACACGCAAGTACATGTGATCGTAGTAGGAGTAGCAAGGTAACTAAGTTTAATATCGAACACAGGGAGATGAGAGATTGCAAGGAATGATTGTTGTATCAAAATCGAAACTCAAATAAAGCAATAAAAGGGGAATGGTTTCTTATCTACTAAGCTTGTCAAGAATAGTAAACTACCTATCACCTTTTTGCAAAAGTGAGCAAGTGGAGAGAATATGCATTAGTGTACTATCCTATGTTTCATATGGTGTTGTATCACTTAATCATGCAATGATCTATTGGATAATCAATTAGGCAAGGCCTCATCAAGGTGCATATGTTTCCCTAATTACACATTAAAGCTCCAATTGTAGTGCCTATTCACTAAGAATAATTCTCATTATCCTAGGAATTTCATCAAACACCTAGCATGCATGGCCTAATTACAAGAATATTAAGGAAAAAAGCTCAATTCTCATGTATTGCTACTTCCCTAATGGCCCTAACAATCAATTAAACATGCCTAGTATTCATACATATCACAATTGTAGAGAATCAATCATCCAACATCTCATAATATTCATAAGATCAACAATAGCACCATATTACTCAATAGGAATCATACACCAATGCAAAAGAGTATTAGCCCACGGCTAATTTGGAAAATCTATTACAAGAGAAATGGTAAAGATACTCACTACCTTGAAAATCTATCTAATGATCCGCCAATGGAAATTACAATTCAATCAGTCAAAACGTAGCTCTTGATGTGATGAGAAAGCAGGAACAAACGGATTAACGATCTGCACGGTAGATCAAAAGTAATCGAAGAAATCGTGAAAAGAAATCTAATGAACCCAACTAGTAACTTCCCCTAACTTCTAAGAATCTAGAGAGTGAATGATGATGTGTGGAATGATCTAAAAAATTTGAAGTATGAAGTATATATAGTACCCCTTAGGCTTGGACCATTATATCCCTCATTAAACGCGTGAAAAGAAGAAACAACCCTTCAAAGTTGTAGAGAATTGAGCTGGAGCGCGATCTCGTGGAGGTGGATGCGCGATCCGGATCGCGCGCGTGCGTGTGACCTCGTAGTCGCGCGGTCCAGAGATCCGGCGCACGGTCCCTAGCTGCTGGTCGCGCGGTCCGAAGCATGTGGGCGCGCGATCCCGGCTGGCCTCGTTCGGTCGATCCTCGACTTTCTCGTTTTCTTCATATCTTGAGTTCTAAAGCTCCGATTGACTCGATTCTTTTTCCATTGCAACCCTCTCTTTGAACTCTTCGACATGGTATATCATTTGATTTCATTGGATCTACTCACAAATTCTGGATTTTCATGAACTTGCTCGTCTTTTGCCGGTTTTGCTCATTTTCACTTCAAAACACAACTTTATAGAAAAAAGGGTTAAATGCACAAAGTATAGCATTTTAGGGTCAAATATGAATATAAGCAAATCAAAACCATAGAGAAATGAATGCAAAAAGATGCAATTATGACCCTAATCACACCCCCAAACTAGATTGTTGCACGTCCTCGAGCAACGAAGCGATAAGATAGAAGAATAATTGTATCAATGAAGCATCAAGCACAAGATCTAATGCCATGGAAGTATCACTCAATATCAAGCAAATCTAAGAATGTAGTGTCACCTAATCAACCATTAACAATGAATCAATGAGCAAAACATCAAGTAAATGAGTCAAGATCCTCACAAGTTAAGTGTATAACTCAACCCTCAAGAGTATATGTCATCTCAATCATCACACAAAGTACATATACTACCATAAGCTTGGCTTGAGTCTACATTCTCCACCACTTGAAATGACAAATCATTCACACATCAATGAGGACTTTCATAAGGTTGTATTGTTGGCTCTTTGGTAGGGAAGGAAACATATGGATAAAAGCGACTAAGTATGATTAGTAAAGCATAGAAGGAATCATGTAATAATCATCCATATCTTCGTGCAATGTTGCACATACTCTTCATGCTCTTTCAAAATCACACTTTCAAAGATCATTCTTCCCTTTCTTTGCAACTCTTTAGCCATACAAAAAAAGTTAAACTTGACCATAAATTCATAAAAAATCAACCTTTTCTTATGCTTTGCTAGCACTTGCCTTTGAACCTTCTTTTCACATCAATCCATGCTTAGAATTTCTTTCCACCTTGGCCACCAAATTCTTCATCAATTCACCAATCTTCCTTCCTTCTTTTCACTCTACTAATCATAGGGACAAGAGAGTTCCAAAAAGAAAGGAAGGAAAATGGCTTAAAGTGTGGTTAGCCAAAGGAAAGGTCTATAGTCACAAAAGTGGTAAGCAATTGATCATAATATCATTGGTAGGCTCATATGACAAAGTGGCTCAATATAGATCAAAGAATTGCCTCAAATCATATCATGCAAACTCATTATCTAGTGTAGTCTTGAACAAGACATAAGCCAAGTTCTAGAGTAAAATGTATGTGTGTGAAACTCACATCAAAGAATATCATCTGTTCAAAATTGAAACGGGCATAAATGGCTCAAAACCTCACGGGTTAGGTGATCAAGACTCATATCATCTAAAAAAATGCTCAAATCATCAAAGTATCAAGCATCATAGAATCAATAACAAACTAAACAAGACTTGAATCAAGAAATAAGTCCACTACATCTCACCTATACTATCTACTCATCCACACAATCATAAGCATATCTCATGCCACACTACTCTAAACTAGCAACAATATGGCAATAATCAACAAGCATGTGGTCACAAGACATAAGAAAGCACTAGAATCATCAAAAGCATAGCATTGCAATGAGATTTATGAAACGAACATACCCCCCAAACTTTTTTGGACCAAGGGTCTAAAAAGTTTGGCAAAGAGTGAAGAAAAGATCATGCAATGCTCAAATTAAGCCACAATACTCATAAGCAACATCATAATCCAAGTCATCCATCACAATTAAGCAAATCAAAAGCACACACTTACCTAAAAATCCCACAATCTTAAAACAATACCAATACAAAACTAATTAAACTAGAAATACGGGAAAAGAAGCAAGATAGGGAGAAGAAATTGTTACCCTTCCTCATGAAGTTTTTTACACATCACGGAGAAGGAGAACTTGGATGTGTGAAGTGACGCTCCCCTATATGCCAATTCATCATCGCCCTTTGAGCATCAAGGATCTCTTCAATGTTAGTATTTGTTAGCTAAATATATGTTCCTCAAGTCTATTCTTGCTCAAATTAGCACAAAATTCAAAAAGCAATCAATTCACAAGATTAATGGACTAAAATTGGCATTCTAGCTTCTATCCCTAAAATTATCAAACCAAACAAACATAAACAAACAAATCCCAAATAAAGGATACGAAAGTATATAAGGGTGGGTTGCCTCCCACCTAGCTCTTGGATTTAACGTCCCCTAGCCGGACAACTCTTAAGCTCAAGTAAAGTCAATATCAACAAGAGTTGAGTGACTTACATCACTCAACTTTCTCCTCCAAAAATTTCCTCCTTTCAACACCTTCTTCACCCCTTTTTTCTCCTATATATACACTTTCTTCCTCTTTTCAAAAGGATCAATCTCAAGAATATCACTCTTGAGATAAAAAATGTTCACTTTTATCTCATCATTCTTTACCATATGATTTTGTAGCAGCTTGATAACATCTCCTCCCATCTTCTTTGGGGAACTCTCGGACGTGTCATGGATAAAAAAAGTGGCTTTCTCACCATTCATTCCTAGAGTAACCTCTCCTTGCTTGATATTTATCAAGGCATCTGAAGTGGCAAGAAAAGGTCTTCCAAAGATGATAGGATTCTCATCGTCTTCCTCAATATCGAGCACAACAAAATCAATAGGATAAATGAAATTTCCCACATGAACTACCACATCCTCTAGCACTCCTCTTGGTCTCACCTTAGAACTATCGGCCAAGTGCAAGTTCATCATCATTGACTTCAAGTCATGCAAACCCAATCCTTTGGCAATAGAGAGTGGCATCATATTTACGCTTGCACCTAAATCACACAAGACCTTCATCTTCTTACTCCCTTTTATGTGGCAACTCAAAGTGAAACTCCCCGGATCTCTAAGCTTTTGTGGTAGATGTTTTCGTATCAACTCACTACTCTCATTAGTGAGCTTAACCATTTCCGGTCCATTGTCTTTCTTCTTCTTTGCCATAGCATCCTTCAAGAACCTTGTATAATTTAACATTTGCTCAATAGCTTCATGAAAAGGCATATTTGAATACAACCTTTTGAAAACTTCAAGGAACTTCTTAAATATATCATCAAGCTTATCTTTCAACCCTTTCGAAAGTTCATCCTTCACCTCCTTATCCGCTTTCCCTTCTTCCACCTTTCTCACCACACCCCCTCAACTTTTCCATCCTTTTTCTCCATTCTCTCAACTACCCCCATTCTTCTCTCATCATTTTTTACAAAACCCTCTACCCCCTTGCTACACATAACCTCCTTCACCAACTCATCATGGAAATTCTCTATAGCACAACTCTTCACCACCTCACCTTTCAACTCAACACAAGTAGCAATAGCATTACAATGCTCTCTCGGATTAGGTTCGGTGGTTGAAGGAAACTTACCCTTGTTGACATGCAGACTCATTGAAGTAGCAAGTTGTCCCATTTGAAATTTGAGACTCTTGATTTGATTCCCTTGAGCTTTATACAAATCATCAAACTTCCTATTCGTCTCATCATATCTTCTTTCATTTTCCACTCTCATGTCCTCTATCTTCTTCAAGATTAATGCCAAAGTGTCATCCGTGCTTCCCCTTCCCCATTGTTCGGTGGCTTCGATCCCGGATCAATCCCCGAAGGTAATTGGATTGCTCCCTTAGGATTTGAATAGGAAAAGTTCTCGTGCCTCCGATTTGGGTTGTAGGGCGGATTGCTTTGATTAGGATAAGGACCTCCTTGTTGTCGAAATGGCGGAGCAATGTAAGACCTTTGATTGCTAGGAAATGAATTATTGTATTGGGGTCGCCCCATATAACTCACCTCCTCTTGGGTAGAAGGTCTAGGAGAATGAACACTTTCAACTACATTTACTTGCATTGGAGTAGGGGCTTGGTTTTGTCCTCCATATACCATGAGCATCATATTCTTCATGTTTTTCTCAGGTAGAGAGACTCGGTTGCCCATTCCAACACTTGCTTCTCTTTGAAAAGTATCATTGGCTGCAATGTTTTCAATGATCTCATTCACTTGGCGAACCGTTCTTGTCCAAACCGACCCCCCGGCACATGAATTCAAATAATTTTTATCCCCTTCATGAAGGCCTATAGTGACTGTTAGAAGTATATCCTCCTCTCTCAAACCATGTTGTGGACAAGCTAAGAGTAAGGCTTGATACCTTTCCCAAGCACTAGAGATAGTCTCTCTTGCCTTTTGACGGAAGTTCTTGATTTCTTCCCTTGCCTTGAGCATCTTCGACGGAGGGTAGAATTTCTTTAGGAATTGTGAGCTCAACTCTTCCCACGTCGAAGCCTTGGGGTTCATCGATTGTATCCATGTTTTAGCTCGCCCCTAAAGGTAAAGGTAAAGAAACGAAGCTTTTTTTCGTTGTCCGACATGCCCTTGTACTTGATGGTGTCGCAGACTTCCATAAAATTACTTATATGAGCATTCGAATCCTCTTTATCGCTTGATCCCTCAAAAGGTGACTCTTTCAACATCTTCAAAAGATTAGTGCTTAACTCAAACTTCTCCGCATCAATAGGTGACCTTTCAATACCATCATAGAATTCATTCACCCTTGGCTCAAAATAATCATGAAGTAGTGGTTCATTGTTGAGGTTTTGAGGTGGATGGACAATTTGTGGTCTAAGGTTTTGTGGTGGTAGTGGATATGGATAATAAGGGTAGTTATGAGGTGGTGGTGGGTAATAAGGTTGGTTTATAGGGTAATTGGGATAGTTATGAAATTGGGGTGGATAGTGGTGATGTAGTGGTTGGTTTTGTGGTGGGTAAGATTGGTATTGATGCGGTATAGGTTGTGGTTGGGGTTGAGGAACCTCTCTTTGAGCCAAGTGCTCATCACCATGATGCACTTGTTGTGTCATTGGTTCTTCATCTCTAACCTCATCTCTAGCTTCATTCATGTTGTTCTCCATAGTGGTTTGATTCAATCGAGCTTATCTTCTTCTCCTTCGTAGGCTTGTCTCAAAATCCAAATCAAAGGGTAATAAATCTCCCCCCTTGACTCCTAGTGTGCATGTACCTACAAAAAGATAAGTATCAAAACTCACCAAAGATAGTAACCAAAAATCGAAAATAAGAAAACAACAAATAAACCAAACAACTAGCCGTCTTCCCGGCAACGGCGCCATAAACTTATTTGCCCAAAATGTGTAACACGCAAGTGCACGTGATCGTAGTAGGAGTAGCAAGGTAACCAAGTTTAATATCGAATACAGGGAGATGGGAGATTGCAAGGAATGATTGTTGTATCAAAATCGAAACTCAAATAAAACAGTAAAAGGGGAATAGTTTCTTATCTACTAAGCTTGTCAAGAATAGTAAACTACCTATCACCTTTTTGCAAAAGTGAGCAAGTGGAGAGAATATGCATTAGTGTACTATCCTATGTTTCATATGGTGTTGTATCACTTAATCATGCAATGATCTATTGGATAATCAATTAGGTAAGACCTCATCAAGGTGCATAGGTTTCCCTAATTACACATTAAAGCTCCAACTGTAGTGCCTATTCACTAAGAATAATTCTCATTATCCTAGGAATTTCATCAAACACCTAGCATGCATGGCCTAATTACAAGAATATTAAGGAAAAGAGCTCAATTCTCATGTATTGCTACTTCCCTAATGGCCCTAACAATCAATTAAACATGCCAAGTTTTCATACATATCACAATTGTAGAGAATCAATCATCCAACATCTCATAACATTCATAAGATCAACAATAGCACCATATCACTCCATAGGAATCATACACCAATGTAAAAGAGTATTAGCCCATGGCTAATTTGGATAACAAATGAACAATTAAGCTACCTACAATCATCATAACAATGAAAGTAAAGAGAAATTGCGAAGTCTTACCTATTACAAGAGAAATGGTAAAGATACTCCCTACCTTGAAAATCTATCTAATGATCCGCCAATGTAAAGTACAATTCAATCGGTCAAAACGTAGCTCTTTATGTGACGAGAATGCTGGAACAAACTGATTAACGATCCGTACGGTAGATCAAAAGTAATCGAAGAAATCGTGAAAAGAAATCTAATGAACCCAACTAGTAACTTCCCCTAACTTCTAAGAATTTAGAGAGTGAATGATGATGTGTGGAATGATCTAAGAAGTCTGAAGTATATATAGTACCCCTTAGGCTTGGACCATTATATCCCTCATTAAACGCGTGAAAAGATGAAACAATCCTTCAAAGTTGTGGAGAATCGACCTGATGCGTGATCCCGTGGAGGTGGATGCGCGATCCGGATCGCACGTGCATGCGTGCGCCCTCATAGTCGCGCGGTCCCTAGCTGCTGGTCGCTTGGTCCGAAGCTTGTGGGTGCGGGATCCCGGCTGGCCTCGTTCGGTCGATCCTCGACTTCCTCATTTTCTTCATATCTTGAGTTCTAGAGCTCCGATTGACTCGATTCTTTTTCCATTGCGACCCTCTCTTCGAACTCTTCGACATGGTATATCATTTGCTTTCATTGGTAGAACTAATTTTTTTTTGGATTTACACGAACTTGTTCATCTTTCGCCGGTGTTGCTCGTTTTCACTACAAAACACAACTTTCTAGCCAAAAAGGGTTAAATGCACAAAGTATAGCATTTTAGGGTCAAATATGAATATAAACACATCAAAACCATTGAGAAATGGATGCAAAAGATGCAATTATGACCCTAATCACTGGGCCAACTTGTTCTTCTAGGACCAGAATCTCTCTGTAGGTCTCTTGCTGTACAAGAGGTGGGGTAGGTCTATGCATATTCTGTCTTGGACGTCAATCTTTGTCCTCTTCCTCATCATCATCGTCATCATCATCAGTGTCCTCCCCCTCTCCTATCTTTACCTCTAGACTGAGGCTTTTTTAACAAACTCGGCCAACTTGCCATCCTCGTAGAATTTCCACAACTGCTTCAATAGATCACGACACTCACTGGTGAAGTGTCCGATGCTTTGGTGGTATGCGCAGTATTTATTGGGGTTGAGCTTACTACGATTCTGCCTAATCTTTCTTGGCTCGTTCAGCATAGATCTTTCCTTTACTGCCATAAATACTTGATCAACGGACACTGTCAACACATGGTTCAACTTTTCTTTGAATTCGGCACCATCGTCAAAAGACTTCAGATTTCTTGGTGCTTTGTACGTGCCCCCAGCTTTCTTGCCCCCGACCATTTTCTCATCAACCTCCCCTCCCATCTCTTTCTGGAGGGCTTCTTGCATAGCTACGTACACACCTGTCTTGTGTCTAAATTCTACGTAAGTTTTAGGACAAGACAGGTGCATCTCCTTCCACAGATCCGTTCCCTTTCTCAAGCCGGCCATAACTGCCATAATCTTAGTATCCTCACTTACGGGTTCGCCCTCAAGCAGGATTTTGTCGAACCTTTCCAGGTATTGCTGCTCTGATTTCTCATTCCCCTGGTTAATATTCGCAAGTAGGTACTTTTGGGTGAGGTACGACCCGTAACCTGAGAAGTGTGATAGGAATTCCCGTGTCAGTTGTCCAAAGGACTGAATCGACCCCGAAGCTAGTGATGAGAACCATCTGTGTGATCGGTCTCCGAGAGTCAGTGGGAAATTCCTGCACTGTGTGGCGTCGGTTGCTCCCATGGAGATCATGAAGACTGAGTGTTTCGATACATACACTTTCAGATCAGATTCCCCATCGTACAGGGCCATTGTCGGGAATTGTATCTTTTTCTGTATCGGTACTTTGAGTATAGCAGATGCCAGAGGTGATGCAGGGAGTGTGTTCGTGTTTGTTCCATCGCTCTTAGCGGCCACCTGCATCTAGAGCTCTTCAATGGTCTTTTTCAGTGTGGCCAACTCGTCACTGTGTACCGTCTCCTGTGGAGACTGTTCAAGGGTCATATGTCTCGTGTGTGTACGATCCCACAATCCCTCGCTCTGGGGTGGTCTAGCTGTGACTTGCCAGAACGACTGAGCACCGTTCGGACCTAGCCTGTCAGAGGCTGGTCACCACAACCTATCATGTACGGACCTACGAGGGGGTAAGTCCGAGTCTTCTCTTCCTATAGGGAGCAGTGGTGCGGGCACAGATTCTTGTGCCGTGTTTCGTGTCTCCTCCCCAACCTACCTCGAAGGGTGTTCCGAGACCGGTTAGTAGTGGAGCCTTCAGCTAGACTCCTAGCTTGCCCATCTTGTGAGCTGAGCCTGTTGCTCATCTTAGTCTTTCCCGTGGCCTGCTGGCGGTGAGCTCTAGCATGGCTCGCCCCGGAGCTCACCCACTCTCTCCCTCAGTTGGGAGAAGTGTGAATGTCTCGTCTCCCAATCGCGGGTTGTGTTAGTGGGAGCAGGTTGGGCGGTGGTCTGTTGGTCGGTAAGCTACTGCTGTCTACATACCTCCTGGAGTAGAGCGATAGTTCGCTTTAGCTCATCTGGGTTTTGGAGCACGGGCTAGACTATCGGGTCAAGCCTGTTTTGTGGGGCAGTTTGTGCACGCGTCTGGCCAGTAGCTCACCTAGGAGCTCGCTAGCGGGAGGACTCTTCGTCGGTGTGATTTCTTTGGGAACTCGATCCCTTCCACCTCCTGGTTGTGGACGAAGTATGAGTGTTTTAACGAGACATATTTCAACAGTATAGGGTAGTTCGTCTTCAACCGTTTTCCAGCAAAGATGATGTTAGTACAGTTCTTTCTAGCCTTGTGTGTAGATGATTTTTCCAGAATTTGGTTTAATAAAAAAACACACATGCGTTTAGAGCTTCTTTTTCTGGGTTTGTTCACGTTTTCAAGAAATTGGTCATTTTTTGTATGAATCTTCAAATCTTCAAGTATTGTTCTTCAAGAAAACCTTCAAAACTCTCAACTTCTCTCAGATTTTTAATAATCGGAGGTTTGGCCCTCCTTCTAGCATCAAATTGTTGGAAGAATTTATTAATTATGTGGCTGGTTATCCTTTGAATTCTCCCAAACAATAATCAAAGTAGGATTGTGGAATATATTTAATAGTGAGAGAAAGTATAGAGAGGTTTTTCTTGTGAATTATGAACTTAGAGAGAGAAAATTGGTACAAGAGACCTATTTATATGTTTGCATGTGGTGAGGTGACATGTTTTAAGCTTAAATTGCTTAATTAACTGACAAATGTCCTTCACACATGTCTCTTTGCCACCTCATATGCTCTAAGTACACTGCTTTAATCCTACTGCATTACTATTGGAGACCTACTTAGTTACTTTTCCCTACTCCGAGTGAGGTGAGCTTCTCTGCCTTGTGCTATTCCGAGGTCCAATGCTTGTAGTGAGGAGTGATCTCTTGCCCCCAATTCTGGGCGAGCTAAAATGCGAGCTCTCTCTCTCTCTCTCTGTTGTGTTGACTGATCAATGGATGATGACGTGACTCTGGCCACCTGGAGCGAGCTACTGGCGAGCTATTAAGCCTTGGGCTTTTAATTATGTTAACTCACTCTAATGAACTCGCTTTAGTTCGTATATCAACACTACTCCTTTGTTGTGTTGTGTTGAAAATCATGTTATCTTGGATTAAACTAGACTAGAACTTATTTTCCTTAGTTCAATATTTGACTTGGTCCTTGCCTTATCCGCACAACGTTTGAGGGGTAAGGTTAGAAAAAAAGATTGCTACAATTGTTTCGTTTTGTGCGATATGGAGATCATGGAAAGAAAAAAACGACAGAATTTTCAATGGAGTCGATTTTGCAATAGATAAATTTATGGAGGACATTAAGTTGAAACTAGAGAATTGGTTCTCCGTTGAGAATTTGGATTATTATAAATTTTCTTTTAATGATTGGTTGGTTAACCCGCGAATGGTTCTGAGTTGTTAATGTGTATTTCTATCTAAACGGATTGAGTATACCTTATACCCTTTGGTTGAATGAATTTTTCTTTACAAAAAAAATGAGGTTGTTTACAGTAAAAAAGTATATGCTCATTATGTTAAAAAATATAGGTTAATTACATTGAATTTATTTAAAAAAAAGAACAATATAAACTTTCAAAGTAGTTAGATTACATTTTTCAGTATAATTGGTCTATACTTTTCAATATAAATAATTTGAACTGTTATATAAGTGACTGTACACCAAATGTATATCAAACTTGCACAAAATAAAAATAATAGTAACTTGAAACCGCCCTCCTCATATTCTCTCTCATATACATTTTTGGTTCACTTAGTAGGAATATTTTAACATCAAAAATTTGAATAGGACGATCTCATATATTTGTCAGATATTTATATATAGTATATAATTTATGAAATTATAGGGTTCCAGCCTAAGTTTTAGGAGAGAATATCAACAAATACTTAAGTGAAGTATTCTCTAGTATACAAGATCGTTTCATAAAAATATATCTCCAATTTGGTAAATGGTATTTTGCAGCCATATCTTGTAATTATATTTTTCCTCCATTCCAAAAATCTATTATCACTTTTTTTTTTCTTCTCTAAAATTTATTCTCATTTTCTTTTTAAAAATATTATTTTATTATTATATTTACAAATAATTATTTTATTTCTATTTTATTATATATACTCCCTCCGTCTCAACTTTTTTTCTCCTTTTTTCATTTTGGAACGTCCCAACTCTTTTTTTCAGGAAATAATTTACACTCACAAAAGTCAATAAAGTACACCTTTTTATATTTTATTAATTAACTTTACACTCACGTATTCTATTTTTTTTAATTCATGTGACCAGGTCTTTTGAAAAAAAGACCCGGGAGGGGGAGTATTTTTTAAATTAATGGTCATTTTAACGAGAATAAATATGGGCGATGGAGGGATATGAAAATACACATGTTGTAATAGGTTTTCCTTCTTTTTTACAAAATGGAATCAAAGAAAGTATCTGCAGAGCCCTGCTTTGAGTGAAGAATCTAGACATAATTTCTGTGACTAATCAAATCACGTCTGCAGATTGTTGGAAGTGGGCATCACTCTTTTTGGTAACAAGGAAAGATGTTTTTTCATGCCCAAATACACAATCACCATGTTACAATGTTGTGGAGTTGCAAGATATGATTAAGTCTCCTTTGCACTAGTTATACTGTGCAATTCAAATGTATTTTTAAACAGTTATACTATTTATTATTAAAAAGTTACACAAATTATTATTGAAAAGTTACACTATTAAAGATACATTTTTTAGTAATAACATGTGTGACTTTTCAGTAATATTTTGTATAACTTTTTAAAAATGAACTTGAATTACACGGTGCAACTGATGCATACAAGACTAAGCCGCAAGAAATAATTAATGACCCAATTATTTAAATTAGCTAAGTAGATATAAATAATTTTACTTATTCCTTTATAATTAAAATTGAATTTTTATTATTATTGTACCCACCCACTTTAATCGATAACAATAATAAAAAATAAAAAAAAAACTAAAGATCTTGCCAGGAAATTTTGTCCTCCTGCATTTACCCAAATATCCATATTTCTTAAAATCAATTGACTCATAATGTACTTATTGAGAAACCGAAAAATAAAACTATTGCCAATGTGGTGCTCATTTATAAGACAATATATACTGTACGACTTAATAATTCAATGTATGTGACCCAAGTTGTTTTTTTTTTTTTTAAGAACATAAATGCAGCGACTTAGTGAAAGAATTAAAACGAAGAGTTATTCTTGGGTAAAATTATTTTTTGGTCTGAAATTTTCATTTATTATTTACATGTCTTATTCAACCCTAAAATTTATTATATTAAAGGATAGAATTATTGGTGGGATAAATTTTATTTTGTTTTAATGTCAAAATAATTTAAGTGTTATGTCAATTGATGTATAGACCCATTAGATTAATTTCTACTCTCATATCTACTCGATTAAGGAATACTGAACTGAATTTCATTAAAAAGTTGCCCAACACTGAATTGGGGTGAAAAACCACAAAATATTGGAAGTTAAATTCTAAGATGTTAATTGAGAATCCTTAGATGAAATAACTCAAATTTTAAGGATAGTGTTGGGTCATGCTCGACTGCTACTGAATGCAATCAACTAAGAAATTGTTTGGTATGAATTTAAGATGAGAATGATAATGAGTATCATTATGGAGTTAATTACTATATGGTTAGTTATTACCCTTTTATTTATCCTATTTTTATGATTTTATTCATGTGTAATTACTAATAGCAAACACCGTTAATGGGAGTGAATTCTCATACATTTTCATTTTTAATTCTCATTAACTCCAAACAAGCGGTTACAGACTTAAAGGTCAAATTCATATCTCCTTCTATATATAGAAAATCTTGCAACCATTTAAAATTACTGTATATTTACAAGTTAAAAATGTCAAAGATCACAAATATTCAAACGCATAAGTTTCAAGCCAGAAACACTCGACAAACAATAAGAATTTTCAAAGTGTTTCACACATTGTGTTCATATTTGCATCCCAAAGTTCACAAAAGAGTATCATGATTCCAATCCACAGTTATGTGTGTTGATGGATGATTTTAGGTGGAATAAACATGTGGCTTGGTGTTATAATCACTCAACAATCAAGTAAAAATGAAGCTTTGAATGTTCTTTATTCTCAAGAAAAAATGTTATGTGTATGTGTGTCACGCCCCAATTTTTATAAACAGCAGAAGTCTTACTTTAATAAATAATTTGGAAAAATGATCTTTTAAAGCATGAACTAACATGCTTGGAATAAAATTTTCTTTTCTTTTAAACACCTTTGGGACTGAAATCCAAAACACCCTCATAATTTAAACAATAAAATCCTAAACATAAATTTAATGCCTTCAAATATTAAAATGTAATTAATCATGCAATTTCACATAAATCTAATTCATAGGTCATAAATTAAAACTCACAATTTCACAAACTCCTAGAGATTTCATACTTTCAGCATAGTTTCAACAGTGCGTCATCGACGAAATAAATCATTCTAAATACTTAAACTACTGGAAAAATTCCATAAAAATTCATGTAGGTTACCTCTATTATCCATCTATAATTTTTACCAAATTTTATTCGTAACTGACTTTTAACAAAAAATTCGCAAGATTCGGAAATCTCAACAAACTGCCACATATTTTTCAAAAAATCATAACTAATTCATTATAACTCCAAATCATGCGATTCAAGATGCGTTGGAAAGTTAATTTAAATCTGTAACCAAATGCCAATTTTAATTTACGAAAACTTTGCATCACAAAATCGTAAAATCCCTTAAAACTTACTGGAAGACAGAAACACATCAAAACCTACATATGCAAAATACTAAAACACATATTAATAATTTCATAAAATTTTAATTAAAATATATATCTAACATGCATCCTAATTTACCTTTCATGACTCATCAATCAAACCAAATAGGCATAATATTCATGGAAAACATATCTCGCAATTAATTAAAAATCCATGTACTAAATTAATCATAAGCATGCAATCATACTCTTCAAGAAAATCAAGAAATATCATTATCCTTAACATAAAATCTAGAAAAACCAATTTAAACAAATAATTTGCAATTCAATCAAACCAATAAAAGGCTCTTAAATTTGTCCAATAACTTTATACTTTTCATATCCCATCCACACGCCTTCACCGCTCGCCATCACACCCTTTACTCAACATAATTTGAAAAATATAATTTTGGTGAAAGGGGTGAGTAATCATAAAATAATCACTTAGTGGGGACGTTAGTTCGAAGTCTAAATATAATGGAAATGCGTACATGAAAACATACCATACATACATACATATTGAATACGACTTAACGCATCTGTTGACACTACAAGGTTACCCTTTAGTATCCCTGATTCTGTTGACACTACAAGAGTTTTCACACTTTAGTATCCGTGATTCTGTTGACACTACAAGAGTTTTCACCCTTTAGTATCAGTGATTCTGTTGGTACTAAAAGCACCCATTCTTCTTAGCATATAAACATATAAACACATCAACAAAACATTTAAAAATTGAACTAATAAATACCACTTTTTCACCATGAATCCCCACCTTTGATTTCTTTGAAAATAAGAGATGTGTGTACGTTCAGCCTTGCTAAAACCTTGCGTTGAAACCTCTACTCTGCTTCCTCAAATATTTCTCTCGAAACTTACTCTCTCTTTCTCTTTCTAATTCTCGAAATAATATCTCTTATGGGGTATGTATGGCTGATCGAAAACAATGAATAAAATAAGGGGGTCCTTGATCTTCTATTTATAAGGATGAAAAGATATAGGGCTTGAATGAAATCTTGGTGAATATATGATGATTATGGATGAAATAATGCTTGGTAAAGTATCTTGGCCGAAAATATGGCTTAGGTATGGTATCTTGGCCAAAAATGAAGATGTGAAATATATGGCATAACATATCTTGGAACATTCTTGGGAAATCTTGGTCATATCTTGGTAATCTTTCTAATATCTCCAATATAATAAATCTAATAACCTCAAGACTTCATAATATTTAATTCCTAAAGCCTAAATTCGAAAATCCTCATAGAATAATATTGTATCTCTCTTAATAAAATAATAAGGACTCTAACTAACTCTAAAACTTGATTTTCCAAAATTACCCTCATTCTTGTAACAAACTTCGAATTTCTCTCTCCTAAAGTGTTCCTTCTCTAAAATTAATCCTCACAATAATATCTAATCCCAAAAATAATAAATCCTCAATTACTACTTTACCCTTAATGAAAATAATATTCTTAAAGGACTAAAACTCTTAATAAAAATAAATCCTAAGATTCGAAATTAAGGGTACTACTTCTAAATCCCAAAAGAATCACAACTTAAGTTTCTAAAGGTTCTCTAATACTAAAAGGATTAAGAAATAATACTAGACAAGGATAAAGTACTAAGCATAAAACTTAAAGGACTAAACTAGGAATGAAGCTAAGACACGCCTAAAGCAAGAAAGTTAAGGGACAGAAACATGCAACTAGTTTTTGGGTGTTACACCTAATAATCCCAATATTAATACCTTAACTTAGTAATTGAATTAATCCTCAAATAAATTAAATCTCAACTTAAATCTTCACAATTATTTCCAAAGATGCACTAAATATTCCTCAAATAATTTCAGAGATTTAACCTCAAAATATCCAATAAATAAATATCAAATATCATCTCTCCAAATAAATATATCCTAGATACTTATAGTATCACTCTTGTCTATAAATAATACTCCTAACTTTTGCAAGTAACATTTAACACCTAGCAATAAAATCTTAACTTAACTCCTTATATATCGGACAAATATAGTCTAACTTTGCAACATGCACCTTTATCCCTTGAGAGTAATACCTTAAAGTCCTAACATTATTCCTTCGCTTAAAGTCCAAATAATTCCGATAATAATCTCTTGATATTTATTTTCAAGAAAATCTAAACCTTGGATATTTTCTTGTTCTATAACCTTTCATATAAAATCTAATCGAGACCCCTTAAAGATTTATTCCTATTTTCTTGATCCAAATCTTTAATCACGTATCCTAGTCAAGATCCCATATAAATTCATCCTTATCTCTAAATAACAAACTCACTAAATTACTTCTATACCCTTAATATATTGGTACTTAATAAATCACAATTTTCTCAATCCTTAAATTAAATACTTAATTGGATCATATCTTAATTTGGCTCTCTAACTTTTAATTCACATACTAAAGCCCAAAATAAATTATCAAGAACTTAATCTTAATTCCCAAATACTCAAATCAACTTTACTAACTTAATCATCAGAAAAATTATTACTTAAGGCTCGTGAAAAAAACTTAAAGAACTAAAGCACAATATTAAATCCTACGCGCAATTTAACTTTAAAACTTCAAAAGACGACTTATAATCGATAACTTAAATCTATTTATGCTGGGCGTGACAATGTGTTTGGTGGACATTCATTGTGTGTGTTTAATGCAAAAAGGAGAGTTTTTGTAGTCCCCCAAATTCTCTTTGTCTGACTACATTTAATGTAGTCCAGTCTATCTACCATAGGTACTAAGTTACAGACGGTTGTGTCAGTACCCTATAGTCAACCACGTATTGTCATGTGGCACTCTAGTTGATCTGTTCTGACTCAATCCTTTTTATGTATAGATCTGAGACTATTACTTTAGCTCTGCTGTGGAGATCTCTTCCTTTTTTAGGATGATTTTCAGTTAAGTCTACGACTAAGTCGGGAAGAACCCATCGGATGGATAGCCTGGTCTCCTTATCCCTTCCAATATGCCCTCGTGAGCTCAGTCTGATGGGTTCCACTAAAGTCCTCTGGCCACTTCTCACCATGTCCAAGCTTTTCAATAACTTTGGTCGCTTCCAGCTAAAGGTTGAACTGATTCCTTGGGCCTACCCACCATGTCTCGGACTGCTTCCTTGGAGAATATTCTCGTCCAGCTGGATTTCTACGTGTGGTCACTCGTCGCTTGCTAGGTGGCCCAGATGGAACCGGGCACAACATTAACCCCCAGCCTGCAGGTGAGCTCGCTCCTTACATGCATGCTGGCACCATGATGAGTTCGTTGATGAGACACTTATTTTCTCTTATGCTGCTTTGTCTTCTATGTCTGAGCAATCTTTCGCAGCAGCCAATAGGATAGACACATGATTCCACTTGTATAACCTATACCCTTATTTGTGCGTAGGAGCCTAGGAAATAATTGCAAATTGGCCCGCACCTATTGCATTTTAGCCGTGATTCTTCTACCTATAAATATAAAATTTTCTTTTCATTTTGCACTTTTCCAACTTAGAGCTAATTATCCCGCTCTCTAAGCTTTGAACCTTTTGAATTTTTCGGTGACTGGAGTTCTGACATGGTTGCTCTCGTTGAAGTTTTCCTTATCCGCCTACGGTAAATTATCTCTTCTTCTTTTCATTTATTCTTTAATCTTCAATTCTTTTGCTCAGAGATGGTCTGGACCTATCGTTCAAATCTGTTTTCTGATGATGGCGCTGACACCTCCTGCTCCATCGTGGCGCCGCCCTTGCCTCATCTTCTAACCTATGTGCTCGATTTCCTTAATTTATGGATGAAACCAGTGCCACTGAGATTGTGAATCACGACAGTTCTAGTAATGAAGGAACAAATGAATTTGTGTGCTCCCTAGAGAACTTGAGCTCACTACATACTGTCGAGGTTGATGAAGATGATGTGGAGGAACTCGCTCCCCTGAGCCCAGACCCTATTACAACTATCCATTTGCAGTAGCCCGCCATGGATCCAAATGAGGGAAGCGAGGCCGACCCAGTGGTGTATTTTTTGGCCTAGACACTGTCTAGGCGCTTTTAAGTGGCTCTAGACCTATATTTTTTCTAATTTTTTAAAAGTAGGTGACCAGAAAAAGTCCAATTACCAAATTTTGACTTTTACACCCTTGGAGAAAATTATGGTAATCGATAAAGTAAGAAATAAAATTAGACAGAAATAGAAATTTGATTACCCAATTCGTCACGATTGACTACATCTGGGGGAGTACCAAGCCAGGATATTTCACTGATAATGACTGCGTATGAATTCTTTGTACAATATGTTGAGTATACATCATATATATAAATAAAACCTATCTAACATAAATCTCATTCGGTTCATGACCCAATAGATTATCTAATACGTAATGTCCGTAAAATATATTTATTTACAACATTCCCCCTTGGATATTACAATTTGATGTCTATATCTCATTCAGCATTGATAAAATAATTAGATGATTGAATTTTTTAAATAAGGAAGAAATGCAACTATTGATCTTTCGGGTTCAATATTCAGGATTATTATAAATTTGTTACTCCTCTTCAAGATAACAATTTTCTAATTCTATGCATCTCAATTACATGTATATATTTTTCAAAAGTATATGTAGGAAGAGATTTAGTGAACAAATTTGCAAGATTGTCACTTGAGCATACTTTTTTGTATTATAATCTCTCCACAATTCTGGAGTTCGTAAGGATAAAAGAATTTTGAAAAAATATATTGTGTTAAGTTCCCTTTGACATGGTCATTACTCATTTGAGCAACACGGACAACATTATCTTCATAAATAGTAGTAGGAGATATGACATTTATAGGGATACCACACGAATCGTAAATGTGTTTTACTAATGATTTTAACTAAATACATTCTCGTGAGGTTTTATACAGAGCTATAATCTCTGAATGATTTGAAGATGTAGTTACCATAGTCTATTCAACGGATCTTTATGAGATTGTTGTACCACCACATAGTAAAATGTAACCAGTTTGAGATTTGACATTATTGAGATCAAACATATGACCAGCATATGAATAGACTACTAGAGTTTTGTCTTGGGCCTTGGATAAATAAACCAAGATCTTGTGAATCGTGAATATATCTCAATACATGTTTAACACCATTCCAATTCCTCCTTGTAGGAGATGCATTAAATCTTGCAAGTAAGTTTACTGCAAAACAATATCTGGTCTAGTGCAGTTTGCAAGATAGAGTAATGTGTCAATCGCACTAAGATAAGGAACTTCTGATCCTAATATCTCGCCAGTATCTTCTTTAGGTCAAAATGAGTCCTTTTTCACTTCAAGGGAACGAACAACCATTAGTGTGCTAAGTGGATGAGATTTTTCCATATGGAATCTATCCAACACTTTCTTCAAGTAGGTTGACTAGTGTATAAGAATTCCTTCTAGGAGATGCTCGATCTGCAGGCAGACACAAAACTTGGTTTTACTCAAAGTTTTATTTTGGATTCAGATTTTTTATTATACCACATTTGACCTGATTGTTTTAAACTATACAATGATCTTTGTAGTTTTATACTAAATACATTGCGATCTTCATTATTCCACATCTGGAAAATCTTTAATCCATCAGGAATTTTCATATAAATATCGGTATCTAATGACCCATATAAATTTGTATAACAATATCAATTATTTGAATTTCTAAATTCAACTTTACTGCCAGGGATATTAAGAAGCGGAACATTTTTCAATCTATAACAAAAGAATATACTTCATCAAAATCAATATTGAGACTCTGCAAAAATTCTTGAACTATTAATCTCTCTTTGTATCTTACTACTTCATTATTTTCACTATGTTTTTATGCAAATATCTATTTATATCCTACAAGAATAAAATTTTTAGGAGTATGTATAATAGAACCAAATATTTTTCTTTTATTTAGCGAGTCTAGCTCCACCTTAATTGGATTTTCCCATTTTATACAATTTGAGCTCTTTCGGCACCAATCTATTGATTAGGGTTCTAGATCCAGATCATTATTTGATACAGAAGCAATTCTTGCTGCAAATATATTATCGATAATAATAGTTTTTTTTATGTTTCTCTTGTATTTATGAAGTTCATCAAAACTTCTATATTTACATCAACCAGATCCTCTTCATTTGCTAAAATATTTTGGTCTGGTAGTTTTGCAATCCTAGTATCATTATTTGCCTGTGCACGTGCATTTTTACTATCTTTATTTTTCCATGAACTTATTTTTTTGTTAATTTTTTTACGCTTCTGGCATATGGGGTATCATTATTTGATTTCAAAGAGATTTATACCCTTTGTGGTGCATTTACAACATGTATATACGATTTAGCCACTCCTTTATGATATGTAAATGCGTCTTGCAGATTACTTGCTAAATATTGCAAGTTTATTATTTTTTGAACTTCTAGGTCAGATTGATTAGTGTGTGTATCTAAGTATTGAATATATTTTATAATCCATGTAATTTCTCGGCATTCATTTAGTTTTGGATTCTTATCTCCCCCTAATGCCGGGAAATGATTTTTACAAAATGTGGAGTCAGAAAACTAAGTCGTAAATTGATCTCCAGTCAAAGGTTCTAGTTTTTTCAAAATACAATGAGATACAAAACCAATATATATACCTTTTTTTTGTGGACCCATTGAGGTACGCTTTGTAGGTGGTATAGAAATATACACTACACAATCGAATATATGCAGATGAAAAATGTTAGGTTCTTTCTCATGCACTAGTTAAAAAAGGGAGTAATTGTGATATGCAGTTGGTCGAATTTGAACTCGAGATGATACGTGTAAAATTGCATCTCCCCAACATGAAATGGGTAAGTTGGTATTTTGTAGTGACGATTTAGCAATTAATTTGATATATTTGATTAGTGATTCAATTAGACCATTTTGAGTATGAACATGAGGGATCGAATGTTCCACTTTAATTTTCAATGTCATGCAACAACATTAAATGCCTTTGAGGTGAATTCACCGGCATAGTCCATTCGAATGGATTTATCGGATAATCTGGAAAATGAGATTTGAGTTCAATGATTTTCATAATAAATTTTCAAACGCAGTATTGTGGGTAGATAATAATGTAACATAGGTCCACCTTGTGGAAGCATCAATGAGGACCATAAAATATTAAAACGATCCGAAGGTTTGATGTATCGGTCCATAAATATCTCCATGAATTTGTTCAAGAAAATTGGAAGATTCAAATCTTACTTTAGTACGAGATAGTCGTATTATGAGTTTACCTTTTGCACATGCATCACAAATGTATTCGTTAATAGAAGGGATTCTATTATTTATTTTAGTTTGACCAATAGAATTACATAAAATTCGACCCATAATATTTTGCCCTGGATGACCTACTCACTCATGCCATAATTTGAATGAATTTTGATCATAAAATTTTAAATCCAGTGTTATATGGAGATTAGAAGGTTGGATGTATATGTATTACAATCCAAACAAAAAAGAAGAAATATTTTTGACAATCCAGAAAATGAGTCATCAAAAGACACTCACTATTATTCTTAGTATCAGTTTTAATGTGATAACTATTGGCTCAAATATCTTTAAAACTCATAAAGGTACATTTGGATTGAGAAAATAATAATGCATTTTCAATGATTAATTTCGTACCCATTGGAAGGATTATCAAAGCTCTTCAGGAGCCCATAATTAAAATATTGTCATCAGCAATAGTTGTGACACTTTTCTTTTTTTCAACTAAAATTTGAAAAAAAATTATATCTTTCAGGATAGTATGTGTGGTAGCACTATCTACCAAAAATAATATATTATTTTTCTCCATAAGCAGACATAATATAGGCACGCACAGATAGGAGGAGTATTAAGGAGAGCTAAGAATACAAATGTTAATTTATCAGCCGCACAAGGATCACTTAGGTCCTACAGTATCTAATACATGAAACTTCGTAGACAGATGATTGATAATTGAGGTCGACCGTAAATTAAACATATAAATAAGAAATCCATGCAGAATAATACCATAAATAAAATCAATGGTAAACATGTCAAATAAAAAACCAGTTAAAACATGTTGGATAACTAGTCCATAGGATAAAAAATCAAACATATAAACTAAACAGGCACAATGAAGCATGTAGATCACTCATTATCTCCAAAGTATTGATTGTCAACATCGAATAGATCATCATTGTCTTTGTCAAAATCTGCTTCAGGCAGGTTGGCATGATGAGATTCACCCTGATAGGCCTTTTCCTTTTTGTCTTTTAGCATCTGCGCCCAAGATAGAGGCCAGAAAATATGGACACATCAGCGCTAGAAACAATGGGTCAGTGCAGCCTGAAATTGATTAATTTCTTGGTGATGGTGTAGGATAGAGGCCACCATCGCTGTAAAAAATTGATGGCCACTGTGAATTCGAAGGCAGAGGCGGTGCTTGCGTTCAACCAATCGACGAGGCATAAATAGAATCAATGTTTTGCGTATTTAATTACTGAAAAATAGATAGACAATGAGGAAGGTATTATTTTATTTTTTTCGATGAATTAGTGGTGTGGATTTATGATGATTAATTGCACTTATAATTGTTCACGGCGGCGAACATAGGATAAGTAGAGTTTTGGACATCTGATGGGTTGAAGGAAAATAATCAATTCACTGATTTCTAGTATGAAAAAAATGAGAAATTCGATTTAAGAATTTAGGTTTTTGTTTCTGGAAATTTTCAATTAAAAAATTCAGATAGGAATCAATTTTTAATTCTGGTTATTATTTCAGAAAGTTTCAGAATTTGATTTTTGTTCTGGATTTTATTTCGATTTTGAATTGTGGCTTGTGAACAAACCCATTTTTACTTGTTTCATAAATTTAAGGCTTGATTGCAAATTAAATCACAAATTTTTCCAATTTTGCATTTTAAGCTAAACTTTTTAATCTTGTTAAAAAAAAAAGCTTCAAGTTAACTTAGTTTTGCAATTAAGACTTGCAGGCAGATTTGTTTCTGCCCGAAATCCACGTGGCGCCTACGTGGCAAGGATCAAAATGACATAGTTTTAATTCTTAAAAATTATTATATCTCCTAATCTTACATGATTTTGTACTATAACTAAATATCCTAATGGATCAATTTTATAAGTAAATGGTGGGCCTTTCAGAAAATGTAAATGGTGGGAATTTTTACAGCCCTAGTCATCAAACTTTTCACTTTCTCAATTGCATTTTCTTTTCACTGCAGTTTCGCAAGAGAGAGAAAAGGGCAATTTGATCTCTCAAGCTCAAGCACCATATGAGATATTCAGTAGGTATTTGTATGGATGATTTCAAGTGATATTCTATGATTTAATTCCTAAACTAAACCAAATCCTTTTCACTTCACTTTAATTGAGAATAGGTAGCACAAATATTTTGATTCCCTCAACCGCGCAAGATGATTTTCAAACAATACTAATAGTGGGCAATGTCGTCGAAAAAATTTCGAGCAAAGGCAGTTTTCCTTCTGTTTTGAGAATGACAGATAGGTATGGCTTTGATCCTATTCTCTGTAAAATAGTATCACTTTTATATGTGTGTGTATATATATAACACTAAGTATGAGTTTTATTTACTGTGTGATTTACATAGCAGATTAGGGCATTTATTATGTTAACAAATCTGCATATTTTTTTTGTAAACTGCAATATGACTAATATAATATGATTAATGCTTGAGAATTCCTCAAATCGGAGCTTGAAATAGAAACTGATTAATATGTTAAAAAATTACTTAAATTAGGGATTCTTTTCTCAAGTGATTAATAGTTTCTAAGAAAGTTTGACAAAATCTTGTATTAGTTCTTTTGGCAAAATTCACCCAATTGGAGTCATTAATTTTATAAAGTAATGTGTTAATATATTGTAATATGTGTTGGATTGTGTTGGGATTTTATGTAATGTTTTATCTAATGTTCATTTTAACATTTATTACAATGCAAACTTGTTCTCCTTTTATATCTATCATGGTGGGAAAATGGTAGAAGACAATGGCAACATGATTTACTGTGGAGGTAATATGATTCTTAAGCACAATATAGATATGGATATATTTGTTTATTTTAACCTAGAAGTAGAAGTTAAGCAGCTAGGTTATACTTCTTGGGATTGACTATTCTACAAATTCCTAGAGCAAAAACTCATATAGAAAGAGTTTCTGATGATTTCGGTGTCATGAATATGATTAGGATATCTAATAATGGAAATTATTTGGTTCATGTTTATGTGGATAATGGTAAGAAGGAGGACGCCCAACACTCTAATGAAAGAAGAACATCTAAGGTTGATGATAGTGGTGGGTTGATAGCTGGAAATGATTATTATAATGAAGGGGTTGATATTGAGAATGAGGGGATGAGAGCTGTGGCTGGTGATGATATTGATGAGGATGATAATGAGAATGATAAGGGAGGGACACTCATGACGAAGACTATATGCCAGTTGATGTGAGTGAGTCTGATGATGGGTTGTCAGACAAGGATTTGGGAACAGATGACGAAGAGTATTTAGTGGCTAGGAATAGAACCATTGAGTTTTCTTACATTAATGCTGAAATTGAAAGATGTGAAACTGGAGGTAAAATGTCAGAATATGAAGACTCGGAGGGTGAAGTGAACTCTGACTCAACTAGTTGTGAGGATCACCTTGTTGATGAAGGTACATCAAGAGTGAAGAAAGATATGATCATGTATGATCCAAAATGTGATCACAAGCAGCTGAAATTTGTGTTAGGCATGAGATTCGAGAGCCAACGAGAATGTAGCTCTGCAATTCGGCAGTTTGCAATTGTAAATGGCTACGACATCTGATTCACCCGAACAAATAAAAAGTAAGTAGAGGCACATTGTGTTGAGGGCTGCCCATTCTATCTCTATGCTAGTGTAATAACAAGAGATGGTAGATTTGTTGTTAAATAATTAGTTGTTGAACACAAGTGTAGTAGAGACTTGAGAATAAGACAAGCAACTTCAAGATGGATTGCTACTGAGTACCTAGAGAAATTTAGAAATAATCCTAATTGGAAAATTGAAGACTTGGAATTTGATCTATTAGAGAAGTACGTTGTTCAGCCTTCAAAATGGAAACTTTATAGAAGCAAGCGGATGTCTCTTAATCTATTGAGAGGATCTGTTTCTGAGCATTATGGAAGATTGAGAAGTTACATGGCTGCATTGATGGAGTCTGACCGTGAAGGGAGGTTTGAATTTCTATTGGGAGATGATAATGTGTTCAAGGGTTTCTATGTTGGGTTTAGTGGCTTGAAGAAAGGTTTTATGCAGGGGTGTAGACCTGTTATTGGGTTCGGCAGTTGCTTTTTGAAGACATTTGTAGGAGGAGCCTTATTGTGTGCAATTGGAAAAGATGAGAACAACTAGATGTTTCCTATTGCTTGGGCAGTGGTAGGGGCTAAAATAAAGCTTGTTGGAGGTGATTTTTTACCATCTTATTTGAGGATCTTGGCATCATAGATGGGTTAGGTTGGACCTTCATCAGTGATCAACAAAAGTTTAGTTTGTATTTATGTTTGTTTAACTTTGTGTACTTGTGCTAATTAATGCATACAAGCTGAAAATTGTTCTCGTTCTCGTTCTTTTTTTGTATTTTAGGGTCTCATCAAAGCCATCTCTGAGTTGACACCATTGGCTGAACACAGGAATTGTACTAGACATATCTACATGAATTGGAAAAAAGAGTACAAAGGACAAACACTTAAGAACATATTTTGGAGATGTGTTCGTGGCACATATGTAGCTGATTACAACATAAATCTTCAGGAGCTAAGGAACGAAAATGAAGCTGCATACCATGCTTTCCTAGACAACAATGTATCAGAAACATTCAATGGTTATATTGTGAAGGCAAGAGCGAAGCACATCATAGACATGCTTGAGATGATTCGTACTCAATTGATGGAGAGATAACATAATAATTTGCATCAAATGAGTGGAGTTATTGATATAGTTTGCCCTAGAATAAGGAAGAAGATTGAGGATACAAAACACAGGGGTTGAATGTGCATAACTAAGCCGGCTGTTGGAGAGATGTTTCAAGTTTCCAACAAGGAAGATCAGTTTGTGGTTGACTTGAACTTACGAACTTGTACATGTAGGGTTTGGGAATTTACTGGAATTCCTTGTATTCATGCTTGCTCAGCCATCGATTTCATGAAAATGGATATTGCAGAGTATGTAGCTGGTTGTTACAAGATTCCAACGTATTTTGCTACATATCAGCATGCACTTCAACCACTCAACGGTAGAAAGATGTGGCCAACGGCTACTGGGACTCCAATACAGCCTCCACTATTTAGATTGATGCCAAGACGGCCTAAAAAGAAAAGAAGAAGAGCTCCTGAGGAAGAACGATGGAGTGCCACCAAACTTAAAAGGTTCGGGCTACAAATGACATGTAAAAAATGTCACTAAACCGGACACAACAAGAGAACTTGCATGAATGAAGCTATTGAGAAACCATTAAAGGTAAATTTAAAATATAAAAAAAATCAAACTTAGTGTAAATCTAATCCCTTTTTATTATTCTTTGGACAACGTAAGCCAGGTAGACCATGCCTAGAAGCAAGTCAGCCACACGCTCGAATAAGGTCTCCAAGAAATGCATCTCGATCTGAGTTAGTATCAGAATCTATTGTTACTAATAATCAAAATGCATCTACTTCTGCAGCACGTGCAAGAGATAGGGCAGTGGTATGATGGTTATATTGCGTGTTATAAAGGAGTTATGTTATTATACATGGTAGTTGATTTGATATGTGTCATTATGTACTGACGTATTTTTTATTTAGGCACAAAGAGGATTTGGAGTGCACGTGGGAGCTGAGATAGGAAATATATATATATGAGGGTGTTGTTGAGTGATGCTTCTAATTCAAAATATATGTGGCTAATAGTTCTTAATTAATCACTCAAGCAATAAATTAAGAGATGATTAGTAGTAATTTATGACTGCTTTGTGAATTGTAGAGAGAAAACGTAGAGAGAGAAATATTGGATAGTGTTTCTTGCACTTAAAGTTTCAGATCCGTCTAAAAATGGGTTTTTATAAGTATTTATACCCTTGTGAGGGTGAGGTGGCATGTTTATAAGCCACTTGACTTCTGATGGTGACAGGTGTCCTCCACTTGTCATCATCTTAGCTATTTGCCCCACTAACCCTAACCTAATCGACCTACGTACTCCTTGTAAGCTCCTGGACATCTATGTGTCTTCATTCTGGGGAGCGATGGATGGGCAGAAAGGCGAGCATCATGGCGAGCACCTTGGGCTTGGCTTCGTGGCTTGGTGCCTCGCCACCTCCAGACTGGGCGAGCAAGGCGGCGAGCAGGTGGGCGAGCACCTTGGGCTTGGCCTCGTGGCTTGGTGCCTCGCCACCTCCAGGCTGGGCGATCAAGGCGGCGAGCAGTGTAGCGAACAACTTGGGCTTGACCACATGGGCTTGTTGCCTTGCCATCACTGGGCCAGGCGAGTAAGGTGGTGAGTAGTGTGGCGAGCACCTTGGGCTTGGCCTCGTGGCTTGGTGCCTTGCCACCTCCAGGCTGGGCGAGCAAGGCGAATCGCTGTGTGGCGAGCAACTTGGGCTTGCTGCCTTGCCATCACTGGGCCAGGCGAGCAACTTGTACTTGAGCCTGCTTACATCTTAATGGTTCTTTGAACAATGGTTTTATATCCTTTTATCAACATTTGCCCTCAGCATATGCTTTGATTTGATCTTCTATATCAAAGGATATGCTGGAATCATAGTCACCATACAACTGAATGGGCGATCAAGCAGGCGAACAGTTCTTATCAACATGTCTTCATAAAATGGCGAGCAGCCGGGCGAGCAATGTGGTGCTCGGTCTCTATGCTCGCCTTTAATGCTCGGTCTTCTGCTCGCTTCCGTGTCTTCAAACCGAGGCGACGTTTCGGAAAATGAGGCGTCTCATCTTTCAGTGTGCCAATCAGTCACACGAAAAGACGCGCTCATTAAAACTTTTCATTTATTTTGCAAAATAACCCCTAGAATTTCTTCTTCTTCTTCTTTCTTTTAACCCTAATGTATAAATAGGGATCTTCTCCATTTTTCATCCTCTTCTTCGCATTTCCTTTTTCTGCAATTTTTGGAGGCCGATTTCTTCTTGAGTCTTCCGGCGGTTTCCCTATTTCTTCCTCGTTTCACACGGTGATTTGGAGATCTTAATTAAAGGTAACTTCTCTCTCTTTGATTTTGCTTTTAATTTCTTTTAGTATTATACTCCTTCTCCCTTATTCTATTATTTCTTGTTGTTGTTTGCCGGATTTTCTTCGGACATATTCGATCGGAATCTAGGCGGTGAAGTTACCAATTGATAGTTAGCGCATCCCTAGGACAAACCTTCTTTCTCCCTCCTAGTTTCCATGTCTTCGTCTTCAAGTCATACTATTTCTCACCGGAATCTGGGCAAGCGTCCGGTGGATGAGGGTGGTCCAATCGCCGGCCTTTCATCGGTGCATTTGGCGGGATCCATTCCTGAGATAATTGGGGTTGATAGCCCACTGGAGGAAGGAGCCGAGCAGCTCGACGAGCAACTGGGCGAGCAGACCGGCGAGCAAGTAGTCGAACAACCTTCTGCTCGCCCTGAAGATGATGATCAAGAGACCGTCGAGGTGCTTTCCAGTAGTGATGACAATGAAGATTCAATCACAGATTGTTTTGAGTCTGTGGGCTTCCCGAAACCTCACATGGTGGAGAAATCCATCCCCGAGGGTGTCGAGCACGAGTTCAATTGGAGAGTGTACTATGAACGGTATGCTGATGACTTTCCCGTTCCCCCTCGATAATACTGGGATTGCGAGGCTCGGACTAGCTTCAAGGCGAGCACCGTGGAGAGTGTCATTGACGAAGATGACCTTGACAGCATCAGGAGGGAGTTCCACATTCCTTGTGACGTAACGATGTACGCTCCTCGGAAGAATGAGAGGGTCGATTGTCCTCCGGAGGGTCTAACGGCGATTAACATGCACACACTAGCCGCTGGAGTGACACTGCCTCTACATCCACTCATTGGACACTTCCTGGAGACTACGGGTTTAGCTATTACACAACATACACCCAATTCCTGGACGTACCTGTTGTCTCTCTTCACCGTGTTTGCCTTGGAAAAGTACAAGGATCGCTTGACACTGAATGAGGTGAACTATTCCCTCTGCCTCAGAAAGTGTTCCGAGGAAGGTCAAGGATATTATTATTTGAAGGCCCGAAGCGATATGAGGATCCTTGAGGGTTTGCCTAACAAGGTGAAAGACTGGAAGGAACATTTCTTTTTCATCGGCAGTGACTGGCGTGCCCCAGACAATAATGAAGGACTTGGTGGACGCATCATGTCTCCCACAGAGTTTGGCGAGTTGCAGCGTAGGACTCGTTTGCATATGGATGTCATTTTTCATATTGCATCTAACGTCTTGTCTTTTTGTTGCAGGCTTGACCCCTCAGCGTTAGAAGAAGACGAGTCTATCTGAGGAGTTTAAGTTCATCTGCATCCTCGTCAATCGTCGAAACAAGAGAGATAGGACATTCGAGTGCCTGAACAAGCCCAGTTGCCGTCTTGCCTCAGGGTTGATCATAACTCCTCACCACTTACGAGCCCAAGTTGCTCGTCCCACAGGTTTGGATATTTGTTCTTTGAAACTTGTCTTTACTTTGATGAGATTGTCTAACTCTTTTCTTGTTTTCTGGTGTTTGCAGCTGCAGAGGTTACTATTGCTATTCCTCCATCCTTTCAGGCCCATGAACCAAAGGGTTAGGATGGCAAGAACCAAGAGAGATCCCCACTCTGTAGTTTTGGCAGCCCAGAAAACTTCCCAGACGAAGAAGGGAGTGAGCACCGGGGCGAGCACCCGGACTGCCTCTCCTCAGGCTCCACGAGCTGATGATCGATAAGCCCCCAGCGGCTCTCCCAGTGGCGGCCGTCGTTTACAACTGGGCGATGACTCACGTGTTGAACTTGAGGGTGAGGCTGCTAAGAGAGCGAGGACAACAAGGGCTTCTGGTTCCGGGGGCTCAGGTCGGGTTGAGGTTTTAGAGCCCACAATCCCTGTTTCTGCAGGCATCTCCACGGCACCCGCACTGATCCGATCCGTGGGGCAGTTGACGGACATTTCCTACCTCGGCTGGGATCAAGACCGGGCGGCAGGGTAAGACTTCTAGGCTTCAACACTTTAACACTTATAAAATTTTTTGAAAAATTTCTTAAGTGTTTCTTGTGTGATCTTCTGTAGATACGATCACTCTAGATATCTTCAGCGGAGCGAGGCTGTGCACCAGTTCGCACTCGCTCTACCTCCCAAATCTCTTAATGAACTTCATGGTCCCGTTCGAAGGGCCATTGAGTCTGCCACCCGTCACTGGACACAACCCCAAGATGCCATCATGCAGCATCAGTCAGTGATGGACAACATCCGTACAGTTATGCACCATTCGAGTGGCGCTCTCATGACTGCTCAACGTGCTATCGAGCAGGTTCTAACACTGGAGATGTCTTACTCCGTGTTGAATGAGACCCTGAGGAAGGAAAGGGAGGAAGCGAAGAAGAAGGTTGTGACTCTTGAGGCTAAGGTCAAGGCCTCATTGGATGCTGAGCAGTCGGCAATTGCAAGTGCCGAGAGGGCTAAGGCTGAAGCCAACGGTCTTCGTGCAGAGTTGGCAAGTATGCGGGCTCAGTTGGAGGAGGGATGAGTGGCTCGTGAAAGGGTTATGGAGCTGGAGAAAGAGCTCCAAGCCACTCGAACTCAGCTGGCCGAGCACAAGGCCGAGCATGCCGACTGCTACACTGCTGCTGCTGTTGCCGACATTCGGGCTGAGTCTTCTAACTTTGGGTTTGTATATGCCTTTGCCGAGAACCTCCTGGCCTATCACCATGCTGTTGGTGAGAACGAAGACCCTTGGGAGGATTTGAAGAAAGAGTTCACTGACTTTCTCACTGATCGTCCTCCTAAGGATGGATTAGTGGTAGACATTGGAGACCTCGAGGAGATGGGAGTCGACTTGAGTACTGTGGGTGTTAGAATCGTTGGTGGAATGTATCCACCTCTACAGATTGACACTCAAGATGACGCCATGATAGACACCGAGGGTCTATCTCCCTTTGAGGTTCTTTTTGGTCTATCTCCTTCAGGCGCCGGCGAGTAGGCTGGCGACCAGGTGGGCGATCAGAGCGGCGAGCAGGTCGGTCACATGGGCGAGCAAGTTAGCACCCAAGCTGGCAAGCAGGCCGGCGACCAAGCTGGCGAGCAGTAGGGTGTTTGACCTCTTTTTGCCTTGTACTTTTTGTTTTTGACTTTTGCTTCTTCGCCCTTGAAGGTGCCCTTTTCATGCAGTTTGTTTATACTTTACTCCTATTGATGTGTTATGTCTTGTGTTAATATTGCTCGACTCATTTTTTGTATGTGGTGTTTTAATTGATTCGTCTTATTTTTCCTTTTGCGGAATCGCAAATTTACACCTTTTATTTTCCATCTTTTCGATGTAGGCTTATTAATTGGTAAGGACTCCCTTTTACTGGTATATACATTGGGTTAGTCTCAATACCTTGCCTTTATTTTTGGCTCGTAAGTCTTTTGAGCTCATAACTTGAGACATTCTTTGGTATATCAACTTGTTAAAAACATGAGACGATCACACAAACTCTTCTTGAAAGGAAACATCTTCTTTATTAATTTAATGCGACTTTACAAGCTTGACCCTATCTAAACTAAACTTGCTTGCCCTTATACATGTTGGGTGAGCGAGATTTTTAAAAGAAATTTTTACAACTCTTTACTGGTAGAACCTCTTGAGGTGTGCGGTGTTCCAAGTGTATGATGAGGGGTTGCCTTGCATATCTTCCAAGTCATACGTCCCATTTGGCCAACTCTTTGTCACCTTGAATGGACCTTCCCATATTGGACCAAATACTCCCGAAGGGACTGCTAGTATCCTTCTCATGACCAAATCACCCACTTTGAATTTTCTATCTTTGACCTGCGAGTTGTAGTATTTTTCTGCTCATCGTTTATAGGCAGCATTTCTTAGCTTCGCCAAAGTTCGCGTCTCCTCAATCAAGTCTTTTTCCACTGCCATGTAATCCTCGTTCGTTTCTTCATCATATTTGATTATCCTCCATGTCCGATATTGAACCTCTACCGGGATAACTGCTTCAACTCCGAAGGCCATGGTGAATGTTGTCTCCTCGGTACTTGTCCTATAAGATGTCCTATAAGTCCACAGCACTTCCGGCAGCTCATCAGCCTAACTGCCTTTTCTTTCTTCCAATCGGATCTTCAAGATGTGTTTCAAGATTTTGTTTACGGCCTCGACCTATCCATTCGACTGGGGATGGTACGGAGTAGAATAATGCTTCTTGATATCCCATGAAGCGCATAAGTCTTTTAGCTTATTTCCGTCAAACTGTCTTCCATTATCTGTAACGATTGACTGTGGCAACCCAAATCTGCACACCAAGATTTTCCAAATGAAACCTATCATTTTTTCTTGGGTTATCGTTGTTAAGGCCTCAGCTTCGGCCCACTTAGTGTAATAGTCCACGGCCACTACTGTGAATTTTACTCCACCTTTTCCGGGAGGAAATGGGCCGATCAAGTCGATACCCCATTTAGCAAATGGCCATGGACTATAAACTGATTTCAATTCTTGCGCCGGGGTATGCATGCTCGGAGTAAACTGTTGGCATTTCAAACATTTTTAGCATATCTGATGGCAACCTTTCGTAGAGTTGGCCAGTAGTATCCTTGCCTAATAGTCTTGTAAGCTAGGGCTTGCCCCCCGGCGTGGCCTCCACATACTCATTCATGGATTTCTTCTAACACTTTATGTCCTTCTTCCGGGGAAAGGCATCTGAGTAACGGAAGCGAGATTCCTCTTTTATATAACTGTCCCTCGATCATTATGTATCTGGCAGCTTATTTCACAACTTATCATGCTTCCCACGGATCCTCCGGCTGCTCTCCATTGGACAAGTATTTACTGATGGGTGTGCGCCAATCGGTAATCATTTGTTGCTTGTTCACAAGTTGTTGCCCCCTCTTCAACACTTGATTAACATAATCAAATATTGAAGGATTAGTCAGTTTTGTTATTACAACCTCCGAGATACTTGCTTCTCCAGTACTTGTAGCCAAACGAGCCAGTGCATATGCTTGTGTATTTTCTAGCCGGGGAATTTGCTCAATGTACACTTGGTCGAACTTGGATATCAGATGTGCCACGATCCTTTAATAGATGATCATTTGTCGATCTTTTTCCTCGTATTCACCTCGGACTTGAGATATTATTAGCTGTGAATCCCCGTAAAATTTGAAGTTTGGTAGCTCCCACACCTAATGATAGTCTCAATCCAGCAATAAGTGCTTCGTATTCGGCTTCGTTATTAGTGGCTAGGAAGTCGAATCTTATTGCTGAGGTGAACACCTGCTTGTCGGGACTTACTAAGACAACACCCGCGTCTGCTGTGGAACTTGTTGCGGAACCATCTACATAGAGGTGCCGTGGATATATACGTCCCCTCGTCGGATCTTGAGGGTAGGTTAGCTCTACTATGAAATCTGCTAGAGCCAGCCCTTTGATCGCTGTTCGAGGAGCGTAGGTTATTCCATATTGGCCGACCTCTAGTGACCACTTTAATAATCATCCGGCAGTGTCGGGTCTATGCAAGATTTGTTGCAAGGGAAAGTCGTTAAGACTTCCACTTGGTGATCGAATAAATAAGGTCAGAGCTTTCGTACGCTCATCACCAATGCGTATGCCAACTTCTCCAACGGAGAATATCACAGCTCCGCCTCATGTAGCACCTGGCTAACATAGTATATTGGCAAGTGTGTCTTGCCCTCCGCACGTACCAAAGCTGAGCTTATGGCCACCTCCGATGGTGCCAGGTACAAATATAGCTTTTCTCCTGGTACGGGCTTTGATAGGATCTGGGGGGTGCTGAGATAACTTTTTATATCTTCAAACGCCCTTTGGTAGGCATCGGTCCAGACATAGTTACTCTTCCCGGTTCTCTTGCATATGCCCTTGCCTTTAATGGACTCGAAGAATGCCCTATTTTTGTCTCCTGATCTGGATATGAATCTGTTTAGAGCCGCAAGACACCCCGTAAGTCTCTGAACAACTGGCACATCCTTTGGCGGTCCCATTTCCATAATACATTTGACCTGTGCGGGGTTGACTTCTATCCCTCGCTGACTTACCAGATTTCCGAAAAATTTTCCGGATTGCACCCCAAAACTGCTCTTCTTAGGATTTAGCTTCATGTTATGTGTTCTCATGATATCAAATGCTTGTTTGAGGTGCTCCAAGTGGTCTTCCTTTCTGAGACTTTTCACCACAATATCATCGACATAGACTTCCATCGTGTCACCAATATGCTGGCTGAACATTTTGTTGACTAGTCTTTGATATGTGGCTCCGACATTGATCAACCCAAAGGGCATCCTCTTCCAACAAAACAAGTTTTTGTTCGTGTAGAAGACTGTATGTTCTTGATCATCGAGACGCATTGCAATTTGGTGGTACCCCGCAAAGGCATCCATAAACATCATTATCTCGTGCCCCGCCGTATTGTACACCAACTGGTCAATATGAGGTAATGGGAAGTTATCCTTGGGACATGCGGCATTGAGGTCCGTGAAGTCTATACAAAGCCTCCACGTTCCGTTTGACTTCTTGACCAAGACAGGGTTCGCCACCCACTGCGGACATAACGCTTCTTGTATGAGCTTATTGTCTAGCAACTTCTTCACTTACCCCGTTAGTGCTTCATACTTGTCGGGTCCATACTTTCTTCTTTTCTGACGGACGGGTTTCTTTGTAGGGTCAATGTTAAGACGATGGCATGCATGTTCAATTGGTATTCCGGTCATGTCTTCATGTGACCATGCAAACACATCAAGGTTGGCACGTAGAAACTCCTCCATCTTGCTTCTATAAGGTTCTTCTAACTCTGACCCAATAAAAAGTTCCAAGTCCTTTTTATTGGGATCTACCTGTATGGACCTGAGTTCCTCGCCTGGAGTGGCGCGCCGCTTCTTGCCTTTCCAACGTGGATCATCGATGGGTCCTTCCAAATGCATGTCCATCTCCATCGGGACTGGCTCGTAACCTAACTGAGGCTCGATGTCTTCTTGCACACTTGTCTGACCTTCAGGTACTAACTCCCCATCATCATCCACCTCGGCACTGGTTACCGGAACATCATCTTGAACCTTCACGTGACTCTCCGTCTGCATTCCGGGCTATTGATTACAGTTTAAATATGCATGTATTTTACCAATTTTGTGTATTATTTTGTGTACTATAATGTATTGTTTAGCGTATTTATATATAATTTCACACTTTCTAATTAGTTATAAGTATTTATGTTTTCTATATAAATAAGAGACATATGTATAATTCAACATGACCATTATGTCTATTGTATATTGTTGAGGTCTTAAGTGGAGTTATACTTATCCAAATTTTATGATATAGAACACCTAAGACAATGTACTAAATACTTAAGACATTTTAGTGATCCAATTTTACAAGTTTGGATTGTATTTGTACTCAAAAGTGAAGTCTCCATTTCGGTCCAATGTTTGGACTCAAAACACATTTTCGTATTTGAACAATATCTGGAGCCTCACTAATCCAATTGAACCAATTCCAGTTGTATTTGATCACTAATTCGTTGCTCTACAACTTATCTTCAGGGCTCAAGTGTCAAAAGTATTAGTATATATGTCCTAGAGACAATTATTATGAGGACATTATACTTGATCATATTCAGGCATTAATGTATTATTGATTTGATCAATAATATTCGGCAATACATTTATAGAATAGTATGTCTGATTGTTTGCATATATTCATATATGTGTTCCCATGAACTAATGTTGTCATTGAGATGTGAGACTCGAATGACTGACATAGTTCTTAAAGTAGCCTCAATCAATGATCATCGAGAACGGGATATCGATGATGCGATTGAGATTGGTGTGTGATCTGCATCATACCCTTAGAGGGTGTAGTGATTCTCATAACTGCGAGATACTAGGTATCTCATGATGGATGCACAAATACTTTGAAGAGTATTGGCATACCCAATCGAGAAACCATTTGATGTACTCTATTTACGTGTCTATGGGAGTATCGGTTTGTGGAGTAGTGTAATAGTCCTCTGACTTGAGGTCAATACACACGACATGTATGGAGTGATGGGCTTTGACCATGACCAACGCTTGCACTCTAAACGGGGTAGATATGACATGTGTTGGGCACATCACGAAGTACATGTG
>JAPKLY010000112.1:775260-908335 GCA_026898435.1 Prunella vulgaris | reverse complement strand
CCAGCTGAGGTGCACACCAGCAGACTTGCACATCAGCTGAGGTCCAAGTATCAGCAGACTGATACACCAGCTGAGGAGACAGATCAGCTGAGGTCCTGTGCTCAGGCCAGATTCTTCGGAATCAATTTGAAGGGATAACTTGCGACATAAAAGAAAGATTCCCAGAATAGAAGATCAATCAATCAAGGGGACAAACTTGATTGATTAAAGATCGCAAAGACTGACGGGAATCAAGAAGGAAATTCAATCAATCACAATGATTGATTGAATACGAGATTATAGGATCTCATATTTCTAGTCCATTCCAACGGCTAGTTATTTGATCCTATAAATTAGAGTAATTATGATAATTTCTGTATTGGATTCACACGCACATTAAGCTAGCCAATACTCTGTCAGCTTTATCACTTACGCTAAAAAAACACCATCTATACTTATCCTTTGTAAAAGCTTTGTAGAAGCTGTGAGAAGTCAATTGCAATTATAGCATTGACAAGTTGTAAAGAGAGTAGTACTCTCAAAATTGTGTAAGTAAGTGAGTAAGTGAGTAAGTGAGTTAGTGGAGAGCCCCTCAAGTCCAAGTTGGATTGAGGAGAGCGGATGTAGGACAGTTGGTCCGAACCACTATAAACCCCTGTGTCTCTTCGTATTTCTTTCTGTTCTTATCTGTGCACATCACTTAAAAACAAATTTTCCTTAAAACGTTTCCGCACTATACACAGCACACTATTTTCAAAATTCAGATTACCTCAAGTAGTCTACTGATTTTCTGAATAAATCAGTAAATTTGAAAAAGGTTTTTGAATCCTTACAAGTCTATTCAACCCCCCCTTCTAGACTTGTTCAAGTGTATTCTTTCCAAAACCTGCCTTTGGGACCAATAAAAAAGAATCGAGTCAATCGGAGTTCTAGAACTCAAGATATGAAGAAAACGAGGAAGTCGAGGATCGACCGGACAAGTCGAGGCCGAGCGCAGCTAGGCCAGACTCGTGTGACCATGAGCCTAGACTCGTGCGACACATCCCTGGTTCGGGCGACGTGAGCTCACACGAGTGCTCACACGATCCAGACTCGTGTGGCCACTGTTGTCCACTCGTGCGATGGCTCGGATGGTCCCAATTTCGAGGGCAGTTTTTTCTTTTTGCGCATTTAATGAAGGGCATTTTTGACCAAGCATTGTGGGCACTATAAATACTCCAAGGATCAGATTCTCAAGGCATCCAAGTCACATTTAGTTCATAATCATAGTTAGATTCTTAGATTAGAGAGAGAGAGAGGTAGTTACTAGTGGGTTTTTAAGATTTCTTCTCACAAATTCTTAGATAACTTTTGATCTACCGCTTGGATCAACGATCCATTTATTCCTGCATTCTCGTCTCGACTAGAGCTATGTTTCTACTGATTGAATTTTAATTTTCATTGCCGGATTGCTAGATAGCTTGTAGAGGTAAATTTGTATCTTTTCAATTTCATTGTAATAGGTAATTCTCTTTACATTTCTTGCATAATGATGATTGTTTCTAGCTTAATTGTTCTTATGTTTACCAAATTAATGTGTTATTAGGGATACCTTTTGCATGTTAGAGTGGCTTGCCAATTGATTGTACACAATCTCATTGCATGATAAAGTGATAACTCACCATGTGAAACATAGGATAGTACACTAGCACATATCTCTCACATTTGCTCACTTTTCAACCCAAGGTGATAGGTAGTTTACTTCTTTGACACATTAGCAGACAATAGTTGCCTTTTCCCTTTATTGCTTTGTTAGCTATCGAATTGAAACAACAATTTTCCTTACAAATCCCCATCTCCCCGTGTTCGATAAATATTAAACTTGGTCAATCTTGCCGCGACGATATAGCGACCACGTACACTTGCGTGTGGACACCTTTTGGGCAAACAAGTTTTTGGCGCCGTTGCCGGGGAGACGGCTAGTTTGTTTGGTTGTTTGTTGTTTCTTTTATGTTCGAATTTTGTGGTATTATTGTGAGAGTTTTGATACTTGTTAGGAGTGAGCTAAATTGAAATGGAGAGATACAACCACTACTCGTATCCTCCACAATACACATACCCTCCTCAACCATACACAGATCAACCTCATCCATATTCACATTCTCCATATCAACCACCACCTCAACAATCCTACCACCATCCATACCATTATCCCTATCCTTATTATTCTCCCTATCCATATCCATACTCATATCCTTCTCCTACTTCCAAAAGTAAGGAAAAAGAGGTAGAAAAAGAAGAGAAAGAGAAAGAGAAAGATGAACAAAAAGAAGACATATATGATCTAATTGATAGATTTGTTGAAGAGAATCAAGATTTGAATGAGGAAGATTTCAAGATAATCTTGCATTACAATGATAAAGGATCTTATGATCCTTCTTCTTTCACTATTCATTCTATATCTCTTAGTATGGACATTTATGATTCTACTTCTTGTGTTAGACTTGATAGAAATGAAGGAGAAGATGAAGGAGAAAAAGAAAGGGAGTATGATAAAGAGGACTCCATTGTGGAGAAGAGGATTGAGATCATTCAACTCGTCAAAAAAGAGGAAGAGGAATGTCCACTCATGGACATGAACAAGATCAAAGACGAACCTCAAGATAAAGTGGAAGAGGAGCCTATAAGTGAAATGAGCATTTCTTTACCTTTGGACTCTTCTACTATTGCTTATGTTGATAATATTGTTTATATTGATTTCGCCTTGCCGCTTGATATAGTTGATAATAAGATTGAGTTGAGAGTCTTTTTAAATATTTTTGATAGTCGGAAAAGGGGGTGGATAGGAATGATAAGGAAAGAAGAAGAGAATAATTGTGCTTATAAGTTTAAAATGATAAGGAAAGTAGGAGTTTGGGGAAGAAATCCTACTTGTTTCCTTGATCATAATGCTATGAGATTAGAGTTAGATGGGGAGGATGACAAATATCCTTGGCCATTTAGCTAACATTGGTGAGTCTAGCTAGGGGACGTAAAATCCAAGCGCTAGGTGGGAGACAACCCACCCTTATATCCTTTTAGTATCCTTTGTTAGTTAGATTTTTATTTTGTTTTCATGATTTTGGATTAGGAAGTAAGTTGTACTATCTTCTCTCATGATTGTTACTTGTGCTTAATTGGTAGTTTGGGGGAGTTCATATTGACTTGGTAGGATTAGTTTTGGATAGTATTGTGTTTGCTAGTATGTGGAATTGTGCTTAATTGCTTAGCCTATGCCATATTCATCATTATGTTCCAAACTTTTAGAATTTACAATCCGAAAAAGTTTGGGGGGTGTGATTATTCTTAATATAGGCTATTTGATATTGATTGATGATGTTTGTGGTGTTTAAAAATTGTTTGAAGTGGTGTAGAAAAATTAAATTCGGAAATGTTGAAAAATGGCTCTGACCGAGCGGATGGCTAAAGGTGTCCGAGCGCTAGCCTTAAGGTGTCCGAGCGGTTTGCTACAGCCCAGGGTGGAAATTCCCGCTCCCTCAAGAGCCGTCCGAGCGGCTCACCAAGGCTGACCGAGCGCGCCTTCCGAGGTAAGTTCCTTTGACCATTTTTCTTGTATTGACCACACTTTCTTCCTACACCATTGTACACCATTTTCCACACACAAACACACATATTTTACACCACATTCTTGCACACACACTCATCCAAAAACACATGAGAAGAGGAGAGGAAATTCTTGTAACTCAAGCTCTACATTTCTACTCTTCACCTCCTTCCATAGGTATGTTTTCTATACTCCTTTTGTACTTATGCTTGTCTTCTTGCTTCGTTTTCCTCATGTTAGTTTGTTCTTTGTGATTGCTATTTTGAGCATAATTGTGATTCTTGTGGTATTTTGTGCTTTATTCTTGTGCATTGCTTGATCTTGTCCCCACTTCTTTGCCAAACTTTTTAGACCTATGGTCCAAAAAAGTTTGGGGGGTGTGATCGTTTTGCCATTCTCTTTGCAATGCTATTTTTATGATGATTTTTAGTGCTTCTCTGATGTTTTGGACCATATGCTTGTTGTGTGCCTTGTTTTGCTTATTATTTTTTGCCATATTGTTGCTTGCTTTGAGTAGTGAATGCATGAGATATGTTTATTGTTGTATGGATGAGTTGAAAGTCATGATTAGTATAGTGGATTTATTGCCTGATTCTTGTCTTATCTTTGATACTTTTGATTTCATGATTCTTTAAATTTCATTGATATGATCATTCTTGATATGATATGAGTCTTGATCACCATTACCAGTGAGATTTGAGCCAATTTTGCCCGTTTCAATCTTGAACGGATGTCATTTCTTTGATGTGAGTTCCACACACATACATGTTACTCTAGAACTTGGCTTTGGTCTTATTTAAGGCTACATTAGATATTGATTTCACATGAGATGATATGAGGCATTTTCTTTGATTAATATTGAGCCACTTTGCCATATAAGCCTACCATTGATAAGATTATCCATTGCTCACCATTTTGTGCTTATAGACCTTTCATTTGGCTAACCACACTTTAAGCCATTTTCCTTCCTTTTTGGAACTCTCTTGTCCCTACGATTAGTAGAGTGAAAAGAAGGAAGGAAGATTGGTGATATGATGAAGAAATTGGTGGCCAAGGTGGAAAGATATTCTATGCATGGATTGATATGAAAAGAAGGTTCAAAGGAAAGTGCTTGCAAGAATTTGAAAAAGGTTGACTTTTTGAAAATTCATGGTCAAGTTTGACTCTAGTGTTGTGAGTATGATCACAATTTTGCAAAAAAAGGGAAGAATGATTCTTTGAAGTGTGATTGTGAAAGAGCATGAAGAGTAAGTGTACAATTGCATGAAGAGGTGAATGATCTCTATATTGATTCCTTCTATGCTTTACTAATCATACTTAGTCACTTTTACCCATATGTTCATTCCTTACCAAAGAGCCAACACTACAACCTTTAAAAGTCCTCATTGATGTGTGATTGATTTGTCATTACAAGTGGTGGAGAATGTAGACTTGAGCCAAGGTTATGGTAGTATGTGTGTGTGGTGTGATGCATGAGAGAGCCTAAACACTTGAGGGTTGAGTGAAACACTTATCTTGTGAGGATCATGACTCATTGATTTGACATTGTGCTAAATGATTTGATTTTGATAGTTGATTGGATGATATTGTATCTTAGATTTGCTAGATATTGAGTGATGATTCTATGGCATTGATCTTGTGCTTGATGCTTCATACATACAATTATTCCCCTATCTTATCGCTTCTTTGCTCGAGGCCGAGCACAATCTAGTTTGGGGTGTGATTAGGGTCATAATTTCATGTTTTTGCATTCATTTCTATATGGTTTTGAAGTGCTTATGTTCATATTTGATCCTAAAATGCTATACTTTGTGCATTTAACCCTTTTTGGTTAGAAAGTTGTATTTTGTAGTGAAAACGAGCAAAAATCGGCAAGAGACGAGCAAGTTCGTAAAAGTCCAGAAATTGTGAGTTGATCCAATGAGGCAAATGATATACCATGTCGAAGAGTTTGAAGAGAAGGTCGCAACGGAAAAAGAATCGAGTCAATCGGAACTCTAGAACTCAAGATATGAAGAAAACGAGGAAGTCGAGGATCGATCGGACAAGTCGAGGCCGAGCTCGAGCGCAGCCATGCTAGACTCGTGTGACCATGAGCCTAGACTCGTGCGACACATCCCTGGTTCGGGCGACGTGAGCTCACATGAGCCAGACTCGTGTGGCCACTGTTGTCCACTCGTGCGATTGCTCGGATGGTCCCAATTTCGAGGGCAGTTTCGTCTTTTCGCGCGTTTAATGAAGGGCATTTTGGACCAAGCATTGTGGGCACTATAAATACTCCAAGGATCAGATTCTCAAGGTATCCAAGTCATATTTAGTTCATAATCATAGTTAGATTCTTAGATTAGAGAGAGAGAGGGGTAGTTACTAGTGGGTTTCTTAAGATTTCTTCTCACAAATTCTTAAATAACTTTTGATCTACCGCATGGATCGACGATCCATTTATTCGTGCATTCTCGTCTCGACTAGAGCTACGTTTCTACTGATTGGATTTTAATTTTCATTGCCGGATTGCTAGATAGCTTTTAGAGGTAAATTTGTATCTTTTCAATTTCATTGTAATATGTAATTCTCTTTACATTTCTTGCATAATGATGATTGTTTCTATCTTAATTGTTCTTATGTTTACCAAATTAGCCATGGGCTAATTCCTTTATGTGTTGGTGTATGATTCCTATGAAGTAATGTGGTGAACATGTTGATCTTTTGAATGCTATGAGTTGTTGTATGATCAATTCTCTACATTGAAGGTTTGTATTAATGCTTTGCATGTGTAGTTGATCATAAGGGCCATTAGGGAGTTAGTCTCATACGAAAGTAGAGCTATTTTCCTAAATCTTCTTGTATTTAGGCCAATGGATGCTAAGTGTTTGATAAAATTCCTAAGATAGTGAGAATTATCCTTAGTGAATTGGAAGAACAATTAGAGGCTTTAATGTGTTATTAGGGATACCTTTTGCATGTTGAGTGGCTTGCCAATTGATTGTACACAATCTCATTGCATGATAAAGTGATACCTCACCATGTGAAACATAGGATAGTACACTAGCACATATCTCTCACATTTGCTCACTTTACAACCCAAGGTGATAGGTAGTTTACTTCTTTGACACATTAGTAGACAATAGATACCTTTTCCCTTTATTGCTTTGTTAGCTATCGAATTGAAACAACAAGTTTCCTTACAAATCCCATCTCCCTGTGTTCAATAAATATTAAACTGGGCCAGGCGAGCAAGATGGCGAGCAACTTGTATTTGAGCCTGCTTACATCTTAGTGGTTCTTTGAACATTGGTTTTACATCCTTTTATCAACAGGTGTGTACTAATTATATTATATTGCTTTGAATTTTAATAATGCAACTCATTTATACATGCTTATTTTTCTCATCAAGATGCCCGGAGAGAATGGGGTTCATTTTGTTGCCTCAACCTCGTGATCTATAAGAGGGTCCATGTTGGGACAATCTGAGTATGTTGATTAGATCCCAAAACCCCTGATGATTTGCCTAAGTACAAATAGTCAGGTTAGGAATTCAGTTCAGGGGGAACGTGTTGAAGACTGAAGAATATTGGAGTCGACCCAATTGACTGAAGTCTGTAGTACAACTCACCCTGAAGAAGGTCAGAGTCAGTCTTGAAGAAGATTACCGGAACTGAAGCTGAAGATCGAAGACTTGAAGATCCATCCTGAAGACAATCCTGAGTCACCACTGACTGATGTTTCTACTGAGTACACTAAGCATGCTCAGGACAAAACTTAGTCAGTGAAGAGTTGTGTAACCTATCAGGCTGAGCTTAATGCTCATAGGGCATGACTTAGGCCTTGAGTCAGTTTATCTGACTCATGTAAGTCCAAAGCAAAAAGGTTACACATGCTGGGCTAAACAACCTATCAGGCTGACTTAGGCCTTGAGATAGTTTATCTGACTCATGTAAGTCCAAAGAAAAAAGGTTATTCGAGTTATGGGACAGTTGACATTTATGTTAACACCTGAGAGACAAAAAGAATGTCAGTAGACTCCATTAAAGACAAACATTAAGCTTGAGTAAATAATAAGAAACTCGGAGTATTGAATGTAAGAGGAAAGGACAAGTGTCAGTCGATCAACTAGCCGTTTGTACGGAGAGCCAATCGCCTTTCGACACGCATGTACGGAGTCTGCGAAGCATTTAATGCGGCATTTAATGCATCTCAGAGTTGCAGGTGGCGGGACGATATTTTTCCAGATTAAGCATGGGAAAAAGGTCAAATAGTACATCTAGCCTGCAACCACCCTAAAATAGGAAGATTTGGGTGGATCTCCTCCAACGGATCTATTTCAAATCTCTCCTATAAATACAAAGAGCCTTGCACCCATTCAAGGCTAACGGAAAATTTCCAAGAGAAAGCTCTCAAGAATCCAAGCACTCAAAGAATACTTTGAACAACACTCTGCAATTAAATTTCCCTAGTGTTGTAGTAGGATTCACTTTGTATATTGCTCAGTTTGATAGCTCTAACCTTTAGCATCGATTTGTATTGCTAGGGCTATCCTTAGTTGGAATCAGAATTCCAAACCACTCAGGTTGTGAGGTTGGTTTGATGGAAGGACTGGAACTTGTAAAATGCCTAGGGGTCAGTTCCTAAGAGAGAAAGTTGGCTACTCGTGTCCCTTGACACGTAAAAATTAAGTACCTATCCTCAGTGGTAGAGGGTAGCTTCCTGTTAAATCATGTCGTGGACGTAGGAGTTGGTTATCTCCGAACCACGTTAAAAAGTCCCGTGTGTGCTGATTTACATTCTTGCTCAGGATCATAATTGTCATCATATTAAACTGAGCATCCTTGCATTGTTTTGAACATCAGGCTGAATCAATCATCCTGACCTTTAAAATTGTGCACCAGCCTTAACCACCATTTAGTAAGCAAAGTCAGAGAAAACATTTTCAGGAACTAAAATGAGTAGAAACTAAGGGCTCACATTACGCACGTACTCTAGCTTTCTGAGATAGTAGTCCAACTGACATGCTTCCAAGCAGTCAGTAGGTTTGTTATCTCTACTGAGTTTCTGAGCACAAAACTCATACTCAGCCTATCTGACTCCTTGCTGACTTATCCTTGCTGCCCCTGCGGACTCTCAGTTTAAGTGAGTGCTATCAGGATCTTCCTGAGTGAGTGTGTAAGAGCATTTTTCTGAGCATTCGGAAAAATCTAACATCAGTGTATTCCCCCCATACACTTATTTACTCATTTTGGGACCAACAAGTGGTATCAGAGCAGTGGTTCAAAAGACCACTGACTTTGTTTGCCAACAGTTTCTGAGGAGAATCTTTTGGTGGTCAACTGAACAGATCTTGTTTCTAAAAGCTTGCATATCATGGCATCCGGTTCTAAGCACCTTGAGGGCAATCTTCCCTAGTTATCTGTTGATAACTATGATTATTGAAAATTTAGGGTCGTTGCACATCTCTACTCCATCCATGATCAGATGCACAAGGTGATCGAGAATGGTCCTATCAAGTTCATGACTAATCGTGCCACCACCTGGCCTGTAGCTGGAATTATCCCTGTTCCGGCTGCCGGAGATGAGCCTGTGAAGACGTCTGCACTTACATCTGATCAGATTAAGCAAATCGGACTGGATAATATTGCGAAGAACATTATACTCCACACCGTTTCTTACGAGAATTTGGTCAGGCTCATGCATCTGAGTACAGCGAAGGAGATCTGGGATGCACTGAAGGAGATGAGCGAGGGTTCTGAAAAGATTAAAGAAAACAAGCGGGATTTGGCTATCAGGAAGTTTGAGGCGTTCAGGATGCTTGATGGAGAGACCATCGATCAGATGAAAGCTCGTTTCATCAAGATGATGAACGAGCTAGCAACCCTTGGGAAGGAGTTTCCCAAGAGGGAGGTGTCATCTAAAATCCTGAACTGTCTCCCTGAAAGATGGGATACATGAGTGATCTTGCTGAAGAACACTCAGGATCTCACAAACGTTCCTTACTCTCACCTCTTCTCAGAGTTAAAGGCTCTGGAATTCGACCTCGATAAGAGGAAGATGAAAGGTGCAGCCAGTGAGAATGTAAGCGAGGTGAAGACACCTGAAAAGGAAAAGAGTGTTGCTTTTAAAACTACTCCTGAGCTTGAGGTTGGATCGGGTTTGAAGTCCTTGAAGGAGATGAACAGGGACGAGCTAGCCCTGGAGTACAGCTTGATGGTACGAAGATTGGAGAAGTTGAACTCTCGTTTTGGTAGTTATAAGAAGTTTTATACTGACACTCATGATCGTAGGTACTCCAGCCCCAGGAGATCGAGCCCCCAGAGGGAAGAAATGAGGGGTTCAGATTCCAGGAGAGAAAGAGATGAGCCTGAGCACTGGAGAGATGAGAAAAGCTCCAGAAGGAGAGATGATGCTGAGCCCAGAAGATCCAGCTCCAAACCTGAACGATCATCAGGGAGAATGAGGGAATCATCTGATAAAAGGTACACTGATAAACCGGGTGTTAGTGATGCAAATCAGTGCTATCACTGCAAGAAGACCGGACATTATCAGTATGATTGTCTAGAGTTCAGTGCTCGAGAAAGAGAAGATCGGAGAGCAAAAAAGGATCTCAGGGCATCAGATCGGAGAGCGATGATTGCTGAGGATTCATCAAACTCAGATGGCCCAGGACGCCGGTCCCCTGAACTCTTCTCCGACGAGGAGTATGATGATCTTTGTATGATGGCAAACGATGAAGTATGTTTTTCTGCCTCTTCTCCTGCTCACGCACCTGAACTTAACTCAGATTCAGCAAGAGATCTCGACCTTCAGCTCGCCTTAGAGCAATTGATGGTTGATTTCTCAAGGTTGTAAGAGACTCATATTCACACAGTTGATGTGAATGCACAACTGAGCGGAGAAAATGATTGTCTTGCTCAGTCTCTCAGAATGAGAGGTACTGAGGTAGCACTGAGGTTAGTAAACCTCCAGGAAGAGTTGCTTCATGCCCGGAATAGGCATGATGAGACTCCAATGGAGGTTGAAAGACTGAATTGTGTAATCAGCTCACTGATTGAGACTCGTGATACTGATCAGTTCCTTGCTCAGGAATAGCAGAAGATTGAGCGGATAACTCTCAGGGGGATGTTCGAGAATGAGTGGCAAGCTCGCCTTAGCGCAGAGCAAACTGCTTGGGACCTTGAACAAATCTCAAGAGAGGCTGCCAATCAGAAGCTGGTGCTTCAGTACACCACTGAGATTGAGGCCCTGAAAAAAGCACAATGTGCACCTTGAGGAAAAGCAGAAGAAGTTACACAAATTGACCCAAGTGGTTGTTGAGTTAACAATGATCAGCATATCGATGGTGCCAAAGCAGGGTTGGGCTATAATAGCTCAAAAGACCCTAAGGGCAAGAAGAAGAGAGCTGTTTCAGGGAGCAACTCTCAGAAAGTGTTTGTCCCTCTCCAAACTAGTGACAAGGGCCCAAGTGTTGCTCACCAGGACAAGCCCAAAGGGAAGGAGAAAATGTCCGCTGAACCTGTCAGGCAACAGGCTGAGGGACCAAGGCCACAACCTAAGGGAAAGGCCAAGGCACCTCACCAAGAGCCGAGGAAGAAGGACCAAGGGAACCCCAAGGCTCAGCCTAGGAACCCTCAGGTTGGAAAGAATTCCGCCCCCAGCACTTCTCAGGCTAAGCCTCAGAATGCTCATGGTGGAAGGACTTCAGGCCAGAGGAAACCTCAGGCAAGGCCAAGGGATACTGAGGTCCAGAGGCCTCAGACAGGGTACAGGGCCCATCAGGAACGTCCTAATCCTCAAAGGAGAAGGACTAACCAGGTGGCTCCTGAAGGGCGACGGAGACCTGACTCTGATAACGCTCAGGCCAGACCTCAAGTGCCTAGAGGTCAGGCTCGAGCTGCTCCTTCCCAGGATAGACCTCAGCCCAATGCACCCAGGCCAAGGAGGAACAAGAGCCCATCCCCCAAGAACAAATCTAGGGCTCCTGAACCTCAGGCTGACACCTATACACCCTCAACTTCCCAGGAAACAAGGAAGAAGAGGATAGTGTATGTTGATGTTTTAGGGAGACAGGTTTACACTTCTGATCCCATCAGAATTGTTAAACAAATCTGGATCCCGAAGGGTATGGCTGACACTGTAGGACACAATGCGAGATGGGTACCTGAGGCCTGATTCTTTTCAGGTCGCTGTGGGCTACAAGAAGAGGAAGGAGGATCTGAAGAAGGACTGGTACTTGGACTCAGGATGTTCCAGGCACATGACCGGATTTCGTGATCTCCTTCAGGACTATGTATCTCAGGATGGCCCACAGGTTACCTTTGGTGATAACTCTAAAGGTTTCACTAGAGGGTTTGGTACTCTTGTTGTTGGTTCTGTTAAAGTGCTTAATGTATCCTATGTTGAGGGTCTTAGGCATAACCTGCTTTTGATCAGTCAGTTTTGTGACCGTGGTTATAGTGTAGAATTTACTTCGAATATATTCCTTGTGAAAGACAAATCTACACTGCAGGTTCTTATTACAGGTATCAGGAGAGGCAATGTATATTTTACTAACTTTAAGAGCAGCTCTCCTGAAACTTGTTTGGTCGCTAAGAGTTCCTCTGAACTCAGTTGGCTTTGGCATAAGCGCCTGAGTCATCTTAACTTCAAGATTATTAACAAAATCTCTCGACTTTCTCTTGTAGAGGGTCTACCCAATAAAGTTTTTAGCAAAGACCACGTGTACGGAGCATGTCAGGAAGGCAAGCAAACCAAAGCCTCCTTCAAGGAGAAAGATGTCTTCTCAACTGACAGAGTGCTTCAGCTCTTACACATGGATCTCCTTGGTCCGATTACTCCTGTCAGCATGAATGGTAGAAAATATACCCTTATTGTTGTTGATGATTATTCCAGGTACACATGGGTTATTTTCTTGCTGAACAAGAAGGAGTCTCAGGTCAAGCTTCCAGAGTTACTCAAGAAATTAAGTACTGAACAGGGTCAGAGCATAGTCAGGATCAGATCGGGGAACGGAGTTTATTAACTCAATTATAACTGATTTTTGTATTGACCTTGGTATTTCTCATGAGACTTCTGCAGCTAGAACTCCATAGCAGAATGGGGTTGCTGAGAGAAGGAACCGGACCCTGAAGGAAGCTGCTCGGACCATGTTGGCTGAGTCAGGACTTCCCAAGATGTACTGGGCTGAAGCAATCAACACTGCTTGCTACACTCAGAACTGATCTATGCTGAACAAACAACATGCTCAGACACCTTATGAAACGTGGAACAAGAGGAAGCCTCGCATCTCGTATTTCCATATCTTTGGGTGTAAGTGTTTCATCCTGAACAATGGGAAAGACCAGCTTAAAGCTTTTGATAGCAAGTCTGATGAGGGAGTGTTCTTAGGATACTCCTTAGTCAGTAAAGCTTTCAGTGTATATAACTGTTGGACTCTTTGTGTGGAGAAAACACCTCATGTTGTGTTTGATGAGACTGCATCAGTGCTTAGGAAACAGGTTCCAAGTCCTGACACTGAGGGGGTTACCAAGAGGGTGACAAGACTGAGCCTGAAGAATCATGTGTTCAAGGTCAAATTCGTGAATGCACCCAAGGGATGGGATGATGATGATGATCTGGATGGACCTCAGGCCAACCCTCAGCAAGCCCCAGCCTCAGAGTGTAATACCCCGAACCAAATTAGGATTTTCTATTATATATATTAAATGTTATGTTTTATGTATATATATTTTAACTTATTGATTTTTATTTCTTTAAGGACATTATATTTTTAAATGGTTGATTTCTACTCAACGGATGGTCCAAAACCGGAACCGGAAGCACTCCTAGCACCGTAACTGCGAATCGGACATAAATATATCGATGGAATGAGTAAGATAAGGTCCTAAATAGGCTTTTAAAGGCCTTTAAGTTTAAAAGAATTATTAAATAAAAATTTAGACGTTTGTTGCCAAATGTCGAACCGAAAACCCTAAATTTCAAAATTCGTCAATCCGGCGAGTAATTACAGTTCCTAATCAAGACTTAATTAGTAAAATGAGTTAAATACAATGTTTGATTAATAAATACAAGATATAAAAATTTAGTGTGCCAAAACGATCAAAATATTAATTTTCGGAGCCCAAAACGTGACCGAATAATATCCGATTTCAACACCGAAAACCATATCGCGTCCCAAAATACAGTTAGAACTCAAATTCCCCTCCTAAATACCCACATGACCGACACCAAGCTGTTAGTTTGAAGAAAATTGGGTCAAAGTGTACCATACCCCTAAATTAAGGAACCATGCTTTCTTTCCTACTCCCCACCTTTCATTACCTAACCTTGACTTCTCTTACCTCCTTATGCACCCTCATGGTCGGCCACATGCTCCATTTCACTATATATGCAATTGTCTTGGTTCATTTCCCCACTTTGAGCAAAGAAACCCAAGAAGAAAAATCAAGCAAACTCCTCTCCTTTATTTTCCTACAACTTTCGGCCATCTTCATTTCAAAGGGGGAAGAAATTTCTTCTCCATTTTCTAACCATAAGAGAGCTTTCATTCTCAAGTATCAAGAAATCCATGGAGTTAGGTTGAAGGTTGGAGTCATTTCCTTGCAAAGAGGAAGCCAACATCTCTCCCTCTCTCTTTAAGTTAATGTTTTTCCTCTCCACTTCTCCTAACTTACTTCATTGCCTTGTTTTAGCTCAAAACCAAAGTATTCCTCCAAGTGGTGCTCCATTCCTACAAGCTTAAGGGTCAAGGGACAAATAAAGCTTCTTTTATTAACAAGAAAAAGGCTCCAAAGGTTGTAAAACCCCAACTCAAAACATTTGGTTTTCTTGCATGTGTATGTAAGCTATGTGTGTTTATTGTTCCATATTTTTAGATACCATGAAACCTTAGGACTTTGTTACTTTTAATGTTCAAATGCATGATAAATGAAGTCTTGGATGATGTTTTTGAAGGTGTTAAAATGTTGGTTGCATGGTAGTTGTGGAATTGAAAATGTAAGTGAAAGCATGCACACAAATCACACACTTTATGCACTGACCTCGAATTTCTTACAGAATTCGGACCTCATGTGTTAAATATTTTTGGATTATCTTTATATTTTTGGAAAATAGATCAAGTTATCTTTCATTTGAATCTATTTTGAGCATTTTTGGAGTTTTCGTTAATAAGTTATGAATTTTCTACGAACGTGTGACAAAATGCTCCTTATTTCGAAATTATGGATTTTCTGGGAGTAATAAGTTCATGGAAAAATATTTTTAAAATTTTAGTAAAATACTACATGAGGTTTAGTACCTTCATGATTTATTTCTTGATTTTTAGAGGTGTTTAAATATTTTTACCAAAATTATTTCGGAAGTTGCACAGTTTCTGGAATTTCTGGAATAATCTGCCATGTTTTGAAAACAAGCCTAAAACTCATATTTTCCTAAACCAAATTACATGAAAGAAATTTTATTTGTGAACTAGACTTGATGAGGTAGCTACTGTAAAAATTTCACAGTTTTTGGATGAGTTTTGATATTTTTATGAAATGCTCAAAGTTTGTATGAGTGTAGTCCAAAATGCAAACTGCCCTACTTGAATGTTGTTGCTCATGTGTTACCTTCTTGTAAAAGAAAAATGTAAATGTTTTCCATGATAAAACTAGTCTAAATTCTATGTTTAGTGAAGGCTATGTGTTAATAAATGCTATTTGAATGCATGATTTAAGTGAATGGCATGATGTTTGGTGTTGATTTTAGATTAAGGACTATATTTTCTTGTTGCCTTGAGAAGTCCCCAAATTTGGAATTCTTTGAATTTTGAGAAAAATCGGCTTGAGCACAACTTTTGTAAAATACACTATTAAATACTACGTGAACTTAGGGATCTCCATGTTTAATTTCAAAAATTTTGAACTAGCCTAAATATTTGCAAAAATTATTTTTTTTGTTAAGGTCGTGATGTTGGAATTTTCTATGGAAACCTAAGAAAATCATTGTCCTCTTTCTAAACATGATCCAAAACCTAAAATTTTCACTCACAAAATGAATTGCCACAAGGTGTTGTACACCTAATTATGATCCTATTATACAAATGTTGTGATTTTTTGGTTATATTAAAATGTGTTTAGAAAATACTTAAGAATAAAAAATAAAAGGTATTTCTTTTCAAATTGTTTCTTTCTAAAATAGATCATATTTGATGAGCATGATGTGATAGTGATATGAAGTTCTAAAATGCTATGTATGAAATTTTGTTTGCATGATTTTGAACTCATTATTCTAATTTTATGATGATATGTTTACCATTTAAAGGTTTAGGGCACTAGTTATTGCAAGTTTAAAACCTTAGCAAATTGCGTGCTATATGTTCTTTTATTTTTAATGTTTAGGACATTAAAATACTTCACGCTCATCTATTTTAAGGTGTATGTGCTATATACTCTTCAAGTTTATAATATTATATTCCCTTGCAAAGTTTAGGATATTATGTTTCCTTGCTATGTTTAGAACATCGTGTTTTCCTGCTATGTCTAGTACATAAAGTTTTCTTGCTAATTTTAAAATGTTATATTCTCTTGTTTGAATTTATGACTATATATTTTCTTAAGTGATAAGAATAAAGAGAATAAGACTTTAAGTGCTCAAAAGTCCCCTTTCGGACAAACGTGTATAAACTCTAAAAGAATTTCTAAGACATCAATAACTGAAACGCAACGAATGGTGCTAGGTGTAAGTACGAGAATAGTGACGAGGATTTCTGGGTGAAAAGAATGGTGATTGTTTTTACAAAAGGAAAGCGTTTAAGGTGGGTGACATTTACTGTATTGCCTTGAATATTATATGGACTATTGGTGTATTTGAATGAAAATGTTTTTGACCTTTGGGTCCGATTACAAGGTTATTACCCAAATGCCTACGGGTAAAGTATCTCAAATGATATGTAGTGGTCTGGCTTGTGTAGCTAGGCGCCGCGGTGGACAGAGCCTCAGGGCTATATCTCAAATGATATGTAGTGGTCTGGCTTGTGTAGCTAGGCGCCACGGTGGACAGAGCCTGAGGGCTATATGAATAAAAATATCTCAAATGATATGTAGTGGTCTGGCTTGTGTAGCTAGGCGCCACGGTGGACAGAGCCTGAGGGCTATATGATGAATGATGAGCCTTTGTGGCTATGAAAAATGTTTTTACAATAACGATACGTTTGCGTACTACCAATCTGTATAGTAGCGTACAGGTCGCCCACACTGAGAATTCAAATCTCATCCCCCTATTTATAAATCTTTTTCAGGATATGACGAGGTGGAGTTCGTGCCAGTGGAAGAGTGATACGGTTTCCTGTATTGGTATTTTATCACGCATCAAAAGAAAAGGAGTTAAGGATGATAACTCTTATTACGACTTTAGAAATATGCCAAAGTGAAGAACAGTTATAAAATCTTTGGATAATAATGAATGATAGTTATTTTGTAGTCTATTTTGTGCCAAACTTTTTATAAAGATCCTAGCATAGTAAATCATCAAAATGGCCACTTCGTCTTTCATAACAAAAAAATTATCTTTCCGCTGTACATGTATTCTTTTATCAAAACATATGCTTCCGCTATCTATTTAATGTCATTAAAAGTGTTTCATATTTAAAAGAAAAAAAATAGTATGGATTTTCAGTCACTAAGTGATGACTAGGGTTTCTAGAATGACGAAATTGCATTTTGGAAAACTGGGGCGTTACACAGAGTATGTTGAGTCTCAGACTCAACCTGAGGACATTCTCTTAGTTCAAATTTATGTGGATGACATAATATTTGGATCACCTAACCTGAAGCTTTGTGAGAAATTCTCCAAGCTGATAACGGGGAAGTTTGAGATGTCAATGATGGGAGAAATGAACTTCTTTCTAGGTCTTCAGGTCAGGCAAACTGACTCCGGAATCTTCATAAATCAGTCCAAGTATGCTAGGGATGTGATTTAGAAGTTTGGAGTTCAGTCCAACAAAGTCTCACGTATTCCCATGAACACAAACGAGAAGCTGGATCCTGACAAGGAGGGGACCTCATTGAATCAGACTGAATATAGGGCACTGATTGGATCATTATTGTACCTGACTGCAAGCCGTCCTAACATCACCTATGCAGTTGGAGTTTGTGCAAGGTATCAGTCTGATCCGAAGAAGAGTCATCTAGAGAGTGCCAAAAAGATATTGAAATACCTGAAAGGTACAGTCAATTTAGGACTTTGGTATCCCTCTGATGACAACCTAGAACTGACAGGTTATTCAGATGCAGATTATGGAGGTTGTAGGATTGGTAGGAAATCAACTACAGGCACATGTCAGTTTCTAGGGAGCAAACTGATCTCTTAGTTTTCCAAGAAACAAACAAGTGTTGCAACATCTACTACTGAGGCCGAGTATATGGCGGCAGACAGTTGTTGTTCTCAAATTCTTTGGTTGAAGCAGCAACTGAGAGACTACCAAGTTGAGGCCATTGATGTCCCAATTTATTTTGACAATAATAGTTCCATTGCCATAAACCAAAACCCAGTCTTACACACAAGGTGTAAGCATGTAGACATCAGACATCACTTTATAAGAGATCATGTTGAGAAGAAGGATATAAGGATGGAGAAGATCCCTACTGACAAGCAGAGAGCTGACATCCTGACTAAGGCTCTGCCTGAAACCAGGTTTGTTGAGTTGTCAGTAAAGTTAGGACTCCTTGACCCAGGCTTGGAAGATTCAGTCTGAATCTCAGTTCAGTATGCATAAGGTCAGGGGGAATGACTAATTATGGTTCAGGTTGAAGGGTTAGTAGAGAGAGGGTGAATGGTTGTCAGGAGAAACAGACATTGAATAGCGATGATCAGTTTAGACTGACTAAGGTTCAAGACACTGAATTCAGGACTTGTCACCCTGATAGGTCATAGTGGTATCAGTCAGATGACAAAATCTGACTGACTGGTATGTTTCCTGAATTATTTTTAGTCATCATATCTTGCTTGCATCATCTTTGATCTTGTCTGTCGTGGTGTTAAATCAAACTTTTTTTTTCATAAAATCTCAATCATTCATTTATTATTCGGTTATTATTTAATGGAAATATTTGAATTAAATATAGACATTCTCTGACGTGCATTTAATGCAAAGTGGGCGTGAACAGCTTTTGATAAAGTTTTTGAATCATTAACTTTGAAAACTGAAAAGGCTCAATCCGCATCCATGCATTTTTCCGCTTTGATCTCATCCGTTGAATCTCATAAGTCATGATTTCTGAGCCGTCTGATTAAAACTTGATTTTAGTATAAATAAGGGAAGTTTTTGTCATTGCTTCCTTTACACACCCAAATTACTCTCTTACTATATTCTCTCTCTGCAAACTGCATTTCTTCATATCTTCAAATCTTCATCCATGGGTTCTCCTTCTGCTAACTCGTTCTTTGGAAACCTTTTCCACTTAAAGGATCATGTCTGTTGGGAGCCTGTAGGTGATTTTTCCTCAAATCACTCAGACATCTTGCCTGCCAAAGAACTTTTCGAGAATGCAGAGCTTCTCCGATTCATTACTGCAAAGCCGGAAAGACTGCATCCACGCCTTGTTGCTGCATTCTACTTGAAAATGGCACAGAACAAGGATGGTGAGTGGATATCTTGCATTCCATCATCTTCTAGTGTGATGGAGGATTGGGAATCAGTGGTCAAAAGGAGTTGGACCACCATCAATGTCAGGGCAAAGATCAAGGAGCTTTTCAACCTTCCTGACTCAGGGCGCAGCCCAATGGAGCATGGGCTTGGAGGGGAACAAGATTACGTCAGTTCTCTCTTTGATGGCATAGTTTCACTGAGGTCCAGGTTGAACATGACTGTGCTTCGGACGCCCAATCGTCACTTCTTTGATCTGACTAGTCAGGGAGTGATGGGGATTGTTGAAGGATTGGAGCAGATCTCCAGGCCGAAGCTGAACATCATGATGGCAATCCAGGATGCATCAGTCCATTCGTTCAACTGGGAGGAGTACTTCCTGCAACTCTTGGTAGCTGAGACCAAGATTAAATACTTGCCGGAGGGTCAGGCAACATTTGAAAAACATGTGCACTTTGGCACAAAGATCTCTCTAATGATAGAGACTCTGACTATTGGAGATATCGACCAATCTCACTCCATCAAGATTCCGGCCAAGGTTGATATCTTCAGGGCTTATTTCGAGGACGTTGGAACCAAGAAGAAGAAGAAAAGGACCTTGAAGAAGGCTCAGACGAGCACGACTACTAGAGTCAAGGCTCAGGCGAGCAAGCCGACAGAAGCAAAGGTCCAGAAACCAGTGAGGAAAAGGCTCCCAAGCCTTCTGAGCCCAGACAGGAGAAATTGAACTTCAAGTTCAAGAGGTCAGGAGAAGGACAGAAGAAGCTTGTTGAAGAGGAGGAAACTCAGCAAGCAACTCTGGAAAGGTAACCTGCTCAGACTGCTCTTGAGGTTACCCCCATTGCACCCTCAGATCCAGGGCCGCTAGTTTACGGGCAAGATGTGGCGGATGATCAGATCCATTCAGTTGTAGCTGAATATCTGGACGTTGAGGTCCGATCTGATGAGGGTCAGGGGGAACCCATTGCTAAAGTTGCTGAAAGCAGCAAAGGTGATGAAGGTATGATGGGTGAGGAAGAGGTTCAGAAGGAGGAGGAGCGTGCTGTGGCTCCATGTCCATTTCCAGCACCTAATGAGAAGGAACTACCTGACTTCGAAGTTCTAGCTAGGGGTCGGGCCACTGACATGGTTGATCAGAAATTCCCAGACCTTTCTACCGCTCAGAAGGAGGCAGTGGTGCAGCTCCGCACCTAAGCCATGATTCGAAGTGCTACATATACTGAGCTAGTGCTTCTTGGCAAGACGAAGGGATGGGATAGGCTGGCTGATGATGAAGCAGCTCTCTTTGATCATTTTGAGGTAAACTCCCTTCACCACATGATAAAAATTTCTGACTTTACTCGGACTATCAAAAAGATTTATCCTGAGACTCCGACTGCTGAGCCTGAAAGAAAAGAAGAAGTGGGAAGGGAACTAGTGTTAGTTCCTCAGGCGGATCAGGGTGAAGCTCAGATGGTTGAGCAGGAGGTTGACCAGACGGAGAAAGATGTTCAGATGGTGGAGGAGAAAGAGAAGGAGAAGGAAGGAGGAAAGGAAGTGGTGGAGATTGCTGATGATGTTTAGCAAGGTGCGATTGACTTCGTCAGTGCACCGACTGATGACGCACCTCTTGGACCCAGGATTGCTGAGGCTTCAGGAGAGGGTTCAAGTGACCTCGTCCGAGTTCCTGGTGGACGTATTCAGAGGAGATGGGTTCAGTGGTGGGAACAAGCTGATTTTCACAGACAACTCAGTATTCACAATACGAGGATAAATCAGTGCAACATGACCAATGCACTGATGAATACTCGTATAAGGATGGTGCAGCAGGATCAGAAGGACATGATCAGGGAGATGAACGACTCTGTGGATCTCCTTAGTCATTTTGACACAACTCATATAGTGCAAATCGCTTATATAACTGAGCAAGCAAAAGGAACAATTCAGCCTTGCAATAAGATGATTTCAGATGCCCTGACTGAGCAGGATTTGGAGATGACTAAGCTATTCGATCAGCAAGTGGAGGAGAAGGCAAACAAGCTGATCGATGATAGGCTAGCTCAGTTGAAGGGAGAGCTAAAAGCTGAAATGAGAAAAGAGTTGTTCGAGGAGATGAAGCAGAATCAGTCGACCCTGGATTCCAGGTTGGTTAATCTAGAGGGAAGACTGAAGTTGAAACATCAGGAGGCGATCAAGGGGCTTAGTGTCGATCTGAGAGGGATGGTGAATCAGATCGGACAGCTTCAGGGCAAGCAGCAAGAGATGGGCGATGAGTTCGCAATCTTGGCAGGGCCAGTTGAGTAAGTCGTTGGCAAAATCAATGAAGATGATGCCAAAAAGAGGGAAGGAAGAAGTAAATAATTAGCAAAGGCAAGAAGAAGGTCTTCCTCCCAGAACTGAAAGCTGCAGACAAGAAGAGAACGAGATCAGTCGATGCTGCTGAAGCTGAAGCTGAGTCTGCTGAAGGCTCTGATCCAAAGAGGTTGAAGCAGTCCTCTCAGGATCCTGCCCTAGAGCCCCTGTATGCTGAAATGGAGCAGTCGAAGATGAGGGAGTTGTCGCTGCTCAGTCATATCCAAAGGTTGAAGGAGAATCAGGAGTATCTGACTTCGCAGATTCAGAAGCTAAAGAAAGTACCTTCTGGATCTCGGAAGAAGACTCAGAGAAAGATGGTGATTACTCCGGGGCAGGGCCTTCCTCCAGTTCAGATGGTTGAGGATTTCATACCAGTTCAGATGTTGGAGAGTTGGATTCCAGTCCGGAATATGTGGGCTTACCTATTCTATGTGGTGGGGTTGTGGGACGACCTGAATGAAGACAAAGACATCATTCTCCACCACTGGATGGCACAGGAGAATCCTGATCTTTGGATTGAAATTATCAGACACGCTGACACAGCAGGTGTTGAGATCGCTCCGTAGGAATTCATCAAGTATCCTCCTCCTCTCTTCGGGAAGTCCAAGCAGTTGGACCAGACAATAATTCAGGAAGAAGCTGTCTGATAGGACAAGTTGCCGATGCCATTGGTGATAGGAACAGGATGAATCAGATCTTGCACCGAGTCTTGGACATGTATGAGATTCCTCTTTCCAGATGGAATATTGTTGACGAAGAGTAATGCTCAGGAGTTAGTTGACAGGGAAATTATATAATAGCTTCAGGATGCCTTGTAATTTTTTGATCTATCAATGAAGTTATTCCGTTTTCCTGAGTATAACTTCTTGTTGACTCCTGAATTTACTTTTCTGCATTCTTATTAAGAACTGTACTAACCCATTCCTGGCTTCCATCTTATAGACTAAGTGCCTAGTTTGTCAGGATGTACTAAGTTGTTTCACTGACTAAGTCAGTTGATTGTATAGATTGTTAGGAATTTGCTTAAGGGTTTTAGCATCATTAAAAAAGGGGAAATTTTTGGGACAATCTGAGTACGTTAATTAGATCCCAAAACCCCTGATTATTTGCCTAAGTACAGATAGTCAGGATTGTCTAGATCAGGATAGTCAAGTTAGGGATTCAGTTCAGGGGGAACGTGTTGAAGACTGAAGAATATTGGAGTCGACCCAATTGACTAAAGTCTGAAGTACAACTCACCCTGAAGAAGGTCAGAGTCAGTCTTGAAGAAGATTACCTGAACTGAAGCTGAAGACCGAAAACTTGAAGATCCATCCTAAAGACAATCCGGAGTCACCACTGACTGATGTTTCTACTGAGTACACTAAGCATGCTCAGGACATAACTTAGTCAGTGAAGAGCTGTGTAACCTATCAGGCTGAGCTTAATGCTCATAAGACCAGACTTAGGCCTTGAGTCAGTTTATCTGACTCATGTAAGTCCAAAGCAAAAAGGTTACACATGCTGGGCTGAATAACCTATCAGGCTGAGCTTAATGCTCATAAGACCTGACTTAGGCCTTGAGTCAGTTTATCTGACTCATGTAAGTCCAAAGCAAAAAGGTTATTCAAGCTATGGGACAGTTGACATTTATGTTAACACCTGAGAGACAAAAAGAATGTCAGTAGACTCCATTAAAGATAAATATTCAGCCTGAGTAAATAACAAGAAACTTGGAGTATTGAATGTACGAGGAAAGGACAAGTGTCAGATGATCAACTAGCCGTTTGTACGGAGAGCCAATTGCCTTTCGACACGCATGTACGGAGTCTGCGAAGCAGTTAATGCGGCATTTAATGCGTCTCAGAGTTGCAGGCGGGATGATATTTTCCCGCTTATGTATGGGAAAAAGGTCAAATAGTACATCTAGCTTGCAACCACCCTAAAATAGGAAGATTTGGGTGGATCTCCTCCAACGGATCTATTTCAAATCTCTCCTATAAATATAGAGAGCCTTGCACCTATTCAAGGCTAACGGGAAATTTCCAAGAGAAAGCTCTCAAGAATCCAAGCACTCAAAGCATACATTGAACAACACTCTGCAATTAAATTTCCCTAGTGTTGTAGTAGGATTCACTCTGTATATTTCTTAGTTTGATAGCTCTAACCTTTAGTATCGATTTGTATTGCTAGGGCTATCCTTAGTTGGAATCAGAATACCAAACCACTCAGGTTGTGAGGTTGTTTGGTTGGAAGGATTGAGACTTGTGAAACGCCCAAGGGTCAGTTCCTAAGAGAGGAAATTTGCTACTCGTGTCCCTTGGCAATTAAAAACCAAGTACCTATCCTCAGTGGTAGAGGGTAGCTTCCTGTTTAATTAGGTCGTGGACGTAGGAGTTGGTTATCTCCGAACCACGTTAAAAAGTCCCCTGTGTGCTGATTTAAATTCTTGCTCTGGATCATAATTGTCATCATATTAAACTGAGCATCCTTGCATTGTTTTGAACATCATGCTGAATCAATCATCCTGACCTTTAAAATTGTGCACCAGCCTTAACCACCATTTACTAAGCAAAGTCAGAGAAAACATTTTCAGAAACTAAAACGAGTAGAAACTAAGGGCTCACATTCCGCACGTACTCTAGCTTTCTGAGGTAGTAGTCCAACTGACTTGCTTTCGAGTAGTCAGTAGGTTTGTTATCTCTACTGAGCGTCTGAGCACAAAACTCATACTCAGCCTATCTGACTCCTAGCTGACTTGTCCCTGCTGCCCTTGCGGACTCTCACTTTAAGTGAATGCTATCAGGATCTTCCTGACTGAGTGTGTAAGAGCATTTTTCTGAGTATTCGGAAAAATCTGACATCAGTGTATTCCTCCCCCCATACACTGATTTACTAGTTTTGGGACCAACAGTCCAAAAGAGGACGTGGAAGAGGATCACGTGGAAGAGTGAATCCGATTAGAGTGAACGACAAAGTAGTATAAGAGATGCACTTGGAACTCAAGAAAGTGCAACCAACTAGGTGTGGGTGTATGCAGATGCTATCTTTTTTGCTTAGTAGAATTGAAAAAAGTACTCATTTTTTGCTTTGAATCCTGTGTGCTCGATTACTAATTTTTTTTTTTTGGAAAATAGAGCTTGTGTGTGGTAGCTTATGGAGCCTGTGCGCTTAACTTCTGATATTTTCTAATATAGAGTTTATGTGTTAAGCTTATAGAGCCTCTGTGCTCAATTTTTTATTTTTGTCAAACTCTCTAGAATAGCTTTTCTTATTGCTCAAAGATTTTTTGTTTATTTTTTAATGTAGATATGACAATAGATATATTAATGTACAACTCATTATGTCTTTTTCTGTCTTTGTGCTATTTGTGTTTGGTTTATAAGTTGATTTTTTTATCCTCATAAAAATATGTGAAATGAAAGTTAAACGTAAGGTTTTGAGAAATCATTTAGAATTTAAAAATTCAATTTTAAATTTTTTCATGTAGTTTATCTTTTTTGCGAGTCGTTGACACGTATACGTAACATAAGCAATGCAAAGATAAATGTGCATATAATCCATAATCGGAAAAAAATTAAATTAAAGTTTTATTTTTAACAGGTTCCAAAAGTTTAGTTTAAAATGCAATTCATAAAACGTCATGATTTAAAATGCAATTAAGATTCTAACCTTTTGCCATGTAATTTAAGTATTTTATGGTCAATTGCCATGTAGGCGCCACGTGTATTTCGGGCAGAAACAAATCTGCCCGCAAATCTTAATTGCAAAAATAAGTTAACTTGAAGCTTTTTTTAACAAGATTCAAAAGTTTAGCTTAAAAGGAAAAATTGGAAAAAGTCGTGATTTAATTTTCAATTAAGCATAAATTTAATGGATTACAGGGTTATTTCTGGGTTTCAAAGAAGTCATAGAGAGATGATATATTTGAGTTTTGTGTTTATAAGAATAACTGAGATTATTGATTTAAACATAGATATAAACAGTATATGAAAAATGTGCATACGGATTATGTGAACATAATGCGTATAAACATGAATATGAATATACAAAATCATATGAGATACAATATTGATGATAATCATGTATACATAAACATAATATAGTGATTAGATATATGAACATATTTTATATCATACAATGCATAAGCATATGTATGAAATATAATTTGTGTTGGTCCCAGATAAACAATAACAGGTGTATGGGGGGAGTGGAATACACTTGTGAGTATAGATTTTTCAAAAGATATAGTTTTCATCGGACTAAAGAGCATAAGTGACCTGATAACACAATCAGTGAACTGTTAAGGTCCCCTGATAGGTAACCTGAGTTTTTTTTTTATCAAAGTACGAATTTAGGAGTGGATTAAGATTAAACATCTTTTCAAAGATTTTATGAACTCACACAAAAGGAGTAAAGCAGTAAGGACACAGAGGATTTATAGTGGTTCAGAGTTAAACTCTCATACATCCACTTTTCCTGATTTAACAAGAGAATTCCTTAACCTCAGGAATTCCTTGTTTTAGAGTGCCAAGGTGCACTTATCAAGAACAATTCCTCTTGAGGGATTTGAGTATTCCAACTATGGTTGAGGTAACCCTTTAGAATGTAGATCAGATTCTAGGTAGGGTTATCTCAGTAGGCTTCTAAGAATATTACAATGTGAGCCTAAATACAGTGTTGTGTTCTAAACAAAGTAAGCACTTAGGAAACAAGTGTAATTTCGAGTGCTTGAGAGTGATGAACTTTAGAGAGCTTTAAATCTGATGAGCTTGATTGTTTCCTATACTTAGCTTCTTCTTTAACTTCTGTATTTATAGCCATATTTTGAAGGACTATCCGTTGGAGATATAGTTTCAAATTATGCTATTTTGGTAGTCCAACGTTCTTCAAAATCTTTCTCAGATTTTGGGATGGTCAAATATGTTAATCTTTTGTAGTTCAACGTTCTTCAAGATCTTCTTCAGATTTTGAATAATCAACTCCAAGCATTTAATGATTGAGAGCTCATTAAATACCTGCTTAGAGTTAATGCAGCCACCTTTTAAAAGTGTGTCATCCTAGGTTGCTAGTTGCTTCTGAACATGGTACTGACAAGTCAGTCTTTTGTGTCAGGTCCGTTCATAGGTGGCAGCTTCTCATTGGTCTGTCTTTAATTATTCCTCAGACCAGTCAAACGGTTATATTAAAGTCCTCTGTCTTTTCATCAGGTGACTTGGAACATTCCTTTTGTTGCATTTAACATTTCATTTGATGTGTTGCAACTGCCTTTATTAATGCTGAAGTTCATTTAATGAATCAGGCTACTTGTCTTCAGGGGAGTTCTTCAGGCTGTTTGGACTTAGTCTTCTGAGGTTCATCTCCCAGAAAGTGGGTGTATCTACAACTCCTTCATCATGCTAGTCTGCCTAGATCAGGCTAGTTTTGTGCAGGGTAGTCTGACTTATGCAATCCCATTTTTTAAGTTTCTGACATAACCTCCTAACAATTAGGCTATTTTTCTAAGTCTTATAACTTTTTAGTACATCAGGGTAGTCTTTGGGATTTTATCATAACATTTTATTAATCATTTCCCAACAATTTCCCCCTTTTTGATAAGAACAAAGACCTAATCTGTCTAACTCTTATAAGTGGACTTATACATAGAAAAATTTTGAATCTAAGGATTCCCCTTAAATGAGTACCTACGGGTTAGTTAGACTGTTTATATATTACATGAGAACATTGTAGAGACCTAACAGATAATGAGATATTATCTTGGGCTCAAGAGGAGTAGATATTTCCTTTAAGTAAAAGATGATTACAGTTTACAAAAGTTTCAGACTGTAATCAGAAGGTGATACTACCCTGCCCAAGACAAAATAAAAATTAAAGATAAACTTCTTCTTCTCTCTTTCTCATTCAGACTTCTCTTCATAACCTGATCCCCTTTTTAGTAAACTTCTTCACAGACTGGCAAATATTGGCTCCATGCCATATAGATTGAACACCCTCTTCTTCAGTTCCATCTTTTTCTTCATAACTTCCATGCTATGTCCCTTCAAGCCGAGTTGTTCATATATCAGTAGCCATTCTCCCAAGATCTCATGTATCTTCACCTCTCCACTTGCATCTACTGGAGGAACAAAGAGAATGGGTCCAGGGGCCTTGACGTGTTCTCCACCACTATACTCTTCCCAAGCATTCAGTATCCTGGGATAGACTTCAGGCCAGTTGTCTACCATCTTCTGATGGAATACCTCGTCAGCTTCTACTCCCTCAAATTCACCAGTGACATAGTAGGAGTACACAAACTCCCTCTTGATCTCCTCCCATTGATAATTGAGATCTTTGGGAATCCAAGGATCTGTGTGTGGGAATTTGGCTACTGGTTCACTCGCCTGAGCTTGATTTCTCTTAGCCTTCATCCTCCAGTAGGAGTTTCTGGGTCTTCTGGGTGGTGGAGGTTTCATTATCTGACCACTTTCAATAAGTTTCCTCTTCTCCTCAGCCTTCTACCGATTATGCTCATCTAGGGTCTAACCTGTCTTCACTGCTTGAGCCAGGGGACTAAGAGTTGGTGCCCTGAACAATTCTTCAGTGGACTGAACCTCGACAACTTTGGATAATGAAGGTGGGTTCTCCACAGGTAATTCCCTTACTTCCTCATCTTCTTCCTGATCAACCATTACCCTTCTTCTCTTGGTAACCTGAGTGTCAGATGATCCACTGCCTTGGGCACTCCTCTGCCTCTTTTCCTTCAGAATTTGATCCCTTGCCTTAGACAATCGTGTCTCTCTCCCTTTGTTAGCAGGCCCCTTTCTTTTCTCACGGGCTGATGTCATTTCTCCTTCCTTCACAAGTGTTGCAATTTCCTATCTTACTTCAAAAACCAATTTCTCAGGGTCAAGCCCCCTTCCTCCAACTGCTGGTCCACCCAGAGGCCTGTCCTGCCGACCATCCTCACTTCTTTCCCCCTTCTTTCTAACTTTCCTAGAAAGTTCAGCAAGAGCTACTGAATGTCTGGCTGTATCCTGCTCCACTACCCTGAGATGTGTTAGGCAGTGCTCAGTCTCTTCATCCAAAGCCTTCAGGTGATAGGCAGCATCAGCTCTAAAGTCAGTAAATGGTTTCAACTTCTCTTCCCTAACCTGTTCCTGAACCTCAGCTTTCAGGGCAGCTTCACTCTTGGTCAGATACTCCTCCATTTTGTTCATCAGACCACTTGCCATGTTATCAATGGTGGCCTGAATCAATCTTTCTCTTTCTTCAACATTTTCCTGTCTAACTGCAACAATGGCCTGTGCATGAGCTTGCCTCTCTTGCTCCAAACTAACCTTCAGGTCAGTGATCTCCTTAGTGAGATGCATTTCCATCTGATCCACATTTGCTGAGAGGTTGGTGAGAAGTGTCACATTTGATCCTTGAACTTGATCAAGATGTTCATCCAGCACAACAGTTTCTATGGACTATTCCTCCATCATCACTTCTATATTTTCCACCTTTCCAGTCAGAGTGGTAAGCTCCTTATTTTCATTTTTCAGTGTTATGCCAGCCTGAACCACAGTCTGAATCACTCCTTCAATCTGAGCCACAGGAGTTTCATCAGGGGAGGGTATCACTGCCTTCTCAGTATCCTGAGGATCAGGTTGGTTGGGGGTAACCTGACCCTCAGTAGCCTGTGTTTCTCTGGTCATTTGACCCTAAATCGCCTGAGGGGTCCCCTGCTTCTCAGTAGTTTGTTCCTCAGAAGGTGGATTGGCTCCTTCAGCCCCTTCTCCACCTTCCCTATCTCCTTCCCCTCCTGAACCATCCTTAGGCCCTTATAACATTCTAGCCTCTTCCAGCTTCTTGACAACCAATTTGCCAAACTCCCATTTAGCCAAGAGCAGGCTGGTTTTCTTTACTTGTGCAAATTCCAAAACCTCTCTTTCTTCCTTCCTCTAGTAAGCTTCCCCCTTTCCTTTCACTGCTTCCAAAAGCTCATAAAGGTAGCCATCCTTTAGTTTCACCAGTAACCTGACCCTCTCAAACATTTCCTTGAGGGTTGGATGTGAGCTTAAGGCAGGATATAAGGTTTCTATTTCATAACATGCCTCCTCCTTTAGAGAATCCAGATTGGTATACTGGACTACTTCATCATCATCAACCTACAACACAGGCAGTATATCAGTGCCCTATGTGGTTGGAGGGTGTATTTTGGCTTCACTTTCAGGCTGTTGAGAGCCTTCAGTGGGGTTATCATGAGTTTTAGGCTTAAGGGATGTGATTCTGGCTTCCTTATTGGACTTTTGAGAGTCCTCTGAGGCCTCTTTCCCTTTATTTGACTATGTTCTCTCCTCTTCCTCCTCTTCTGCTTCCTCTCCTTCCTTCCCTTCTTAAATCTCTTTCAGGGTAGTAGAGGCAAGGAGATGAATAGGGGATCTCAATCCTTCCTCTTCTTCCTCAGTGGACTTTTCAGCAGAAGAGTGAGTGGAAGTCTCAGAGCTACTGCTCATGGCTTTGCTCAACACAAAGGCTTTCTTCACTAGCTTTCTCTTCTTCTTCTCCAACTCCTCTTCCTTGTGAGATTTCATCTTCTCACTAGGCTTCAGGGCTCTCTTCTTCAAGTCCAATGGTGGATTAACTTTTGATGGTAAAGTTGAGGGAGTGGTTCTGTTCCTTGACTCTTCCTTGGATGGGGCATCCACCTTCATCTTTTCCAATAGCTTCTCAGAATTGAACAAAATTTTGGCTTTGTTCCATGGTCTTGTGTCTGGGAATGGATAATGCAGGTTGAGTTTCTCCAATATAAGGCATACCTTTGTGGCATAGCACAATTTGTGCTCTACCACAAGCTTTCACTTCACCTCCTTCAGTTTGTTCCTCTCCTCTCTTAGATTTGAAATGAAGAACCCATGCCAGTTGAACTTTGTCCTCCCACTGGTGTAGACAATTTCTACCATTAGCCTCAGCTTGATCTTGCTCACTTGTTCTATACTTCCCTGATTGGCAAGAATGTATTTCCCAACAATCTCTGTCAAGATCTCAAACTCTGGCTTCAACAGTTTTTTGTTGAGATTTGGGACGTATTGCTCCTTCTTCTTTGTAATGGCTTCCAAAAAATTCTCCTCTTGACCAGCCATGAAGGTTCCAGGGTCCAAACCCTCACTTGGAAGCCTTAGAAAATCATTCAGATCTTCTTGTCTTAGCACAAACTTGTACCTCTTCATGACAGGTACAGAAATGACCTGTCCCTTCTTGTCCTTCTTTGTTTCATTCCTCTCCATCATCACTGCAGACCTGATGGATGTAACACTCTTCTCCATCTCCACAAAGAATTCAAGGACTTGTCTATCATAACACTTCTCAGGACCATTAGACAAAAATTTGCTAAGTCCAGCATTCTTGACATACTCAAAGGCTTTTCTGATATGATGAAGGTTTGGGTCATTTAGAACTTTTTGGTTATGAAAACAGACAATGGGCTCATACTAAAAGTTCTTACTATTGGAGAGTTCCTTGTAATCAATGTATATCTGAGACATTTTTGAAATATGGTTGCAAGGAAGCAAGGGTTGAATGTTTTAAAGGTTGAGAGGGTTGAGAAAAATAAGAAATTGTGGGAAAACTCTTAACTGTGGAGGTTATTTATATGGGTAATCAAGGGTGGGGATTTAATTTTGAGAAAATTGATCTACGGTTGAGAGGAAAGTGATAATTGGAAGATAAAGTGATTTATCTTCCCAAGTGGTTTTGTAATTATTACCAAAAGTGGAAAGTGGGATGAATTTTGATCAAGGGTTAGGATTTAAATAGATGGTTGTTAAAAACCGGTCTTTTCATGAGAAAATCCTTTCAAATACATCTCCCGAGAATTTACTACAAACTTACTATCACATTAAATGCGGCTCAGGCACTGTTATCAATAAAGTAACCGTCAGTTCAGAGGATGTCTCAGGCTAGCTGACAGTGGACTTGTTCAGTTGACTTGTTTATTAGTAGACTTCTTTTCTTTTCAGTGAAGTAAGTTCTACTGACTATCAGGGGGTCTTGAGGAGGTCAGTGGACTTATAAGCTGAGTCCACTGATACCAAGTTGACCCTTCCCCCTTGAATAGTAGCTTGTGAATTTGTCAGTCTAGTGGACTGTTCCCCTTGCTGAAATGGTTAGATTTACTTTAATATCCTGACTCAGGATCAAGTAATCCTAACTCCACTAATAACTCATGAAACCTAGCTTCAGCTAGAGGTTGTGTGAGTATGTCTGCTCTTTGTTTATCAGTGTGGATTTTCACAAGACAAACATCCTTCTTTTCCACATGATCTCTGATGAAGTGATGTCTAATGTCAACATGTATGCATCTTGTGTGAAGTACATGATTTTGTGATATTACAATTGCACTGTTGTTATCACAAAATATAGGTACTTCATTGGCTTGGATATTATAATCCTTCAATTGCTGCCTTATCCATAAAATTTGAGCACAGCAGCTTCCAGCTGCCATGTGTTCAGCTTCAGTGGTGCTTGTTGCTACTGAGCTTTGCTTCTTTGAGAACCATGATATAAGCTTGTTCCCTAGGAACTGACAAGTTCCTATGGTTGATTTTCTGTCAATCTTGCAACCACCATAGTCAGCATCCGAGTAGCCTGTCAATTCAAAGCTATCATCAGAGGGGTACCATAGTCCCATGTTGACTGTACCCTTGAGATATCTTAGAATTTTCTTGGTGGCTTCCAAGTGATTCTTTTTGGGGTTGTCCTGATACCTGGCACATATCCCTACTGCATATGTGATGTCAGGCCTGCTTGCAGTGAGGTATAGAAGAGATCCAATGATTCATCTGTAAGTGGTCTGATCTACAGCTTCACCATCTTCATCAGGTTCAAGTTTGGTGTTGGTGTTCATAGGTACCCTGACCACCTTGCTGGTACTGCATCCAAATTTCTGAATGAGTTCTCTTGTATATTTGGCTTGATTGATGAAGATTCCTTCAGTGGACTGCCTAACTTGCAGTCCTAGAAAGAAATTCATCTCTCCCATCATGGACATTTCAAATTTTCCCTTCATGAGATAAGAAAATCTTGTACACATGTCTTCATTTTGTGATCCAAAGATGATATCATCTACATAGATTTGAACTAAGAGGATATCATCTCCATAAGTGATTCTGAAGAGTGTCCTGTCAACACTTCCCTTGGTAAATCCATGATCCAAGAGAAATTGTGACAGTGTGTCATACTAGACTCTTGGGGCTTATTTCAGGGCATATAGAGCCTTTCTGAGATTGAACACTTTGTTGCCTTCCTTGAATCCAGGTGGTTGTTCCTCACATAGACTTCTTCATTTAGGACTCGATTGAGGAATGCACTCTTGACATCCATTTGGTAGACTTTGAATCTTTTGTGGGCTGCATAGGTAAGAAATAGCCTGATAGCTTCCAGTCTGGCTATTGGGGCAAATATTTCATTATAGTCAAATCCTTTAACTTGTGAGTACCCTTTGGTAACTAGCCTGACCTTGTTTCTAACTATGACATCATTCTCATCCTTCTTGTTTTTGAACACCCACTTGGTTCCAATGATGTTTGCATGCTTACGCCTCTTGACTAGTTCCCACACTTGATTCCTTGTGAATTGATTCAGCTCTTCTTCCATGGTAATGATCCAATTTGGATCCTTCAATGCTTCCTCTACTGTCTTAGGTTTCTGGGCTGATAGAAAGCAACAAAAGAGAGCATTTTCACAATGAAAGCTTCTAGTTTTGACTCCAAGGTTAGGATCTCCTAGAATTTGGTTGATTGGATGATCAGTCAACCAGTTTCTTCTGGATTGTCCTCTCTCAGTGGGGTTATCCACATGGGATATCCCTTCATCTGGATTGAGTCACTAGTTTGGACAGCATTAAGTAAATCAGGAGAAAGTACAGAGGGAATGAGGTCTGAGTAATCATTCAGGGTTGTTTCAAAGTTATCAGCACAGTCTATTCTGGCTTCCCCCTGAATGTTACACTCAGTTTCTGTTTCAGCTTGGATAGCTTCTTCATTTACAGATGTTACCTGATGAGCTGGGATTGTGTCATTCAGCTAATTTCCATCATTGTTGATTTTCTCAGGTTAATGTGTCCTCTGTGTTCCATCTTCTGAGTTTTCTGTCCTTAGATTGTCCCATATGGGAAGATATGCATCCACTGAGTTATCAGTGGACTTGTCCAGACTCAGGCTAGTTATTTTATTACTGATATCCTTGATGACTTGATCTTTCCTGGACTCAAGAATAGATTCATCAAATACAACATGGGGTGTTTCTTCCACCACAAGGGTTCTGAGATTGTATACCCTGAAGGCTCTACTGATTCGGGAATATTCAAGGAAGATTCCTTCATCAGTTTTGCTGTCAAAGGTTTTCAATTGCCTCTTCCCATTATTGTGAATGAAACACTTGCAACCAAACACATGGAAATAGGATACCTGAGGTTTGCCATGTGTTGTGGTGAGCATGGATCTTTTCTGTGTATAATAGGCTGTATAAATGGCCTCAGCCCATAACCTTTTAGGAATTTGTGCATCAGTAAGCATGGTTCTGGCACCTTCTTTGAGTGTCATGTTTCTTTTTTCAGCCACCCCATTTTGTTGGGGTGTTCTCGCAGCTGAGGTCTCATGGGATATGCCTGACTCATTGCAATAGTTAGTAATAATAGAATTAATGAACTCAGTACCTTTACTCTTATCTTGACAATAGATAGATCGTTTTCATTTGATAGCTTCTTTAAGAGTTCAGGTAGCCTGAGTTGTGTTTCCTTTTTGCTGGACATGAAGATCACCCAAGTGTATCTGGAGAAGTCATCAACTACCACCAGTGTGTATTTGCTTCCATTTATACTGGCTGGTGTGACAGGTCCAAAGAGATCCATGTGAAGTAGTTGGAGTATCCTGTCAGTTGAGTGATTTGGTTTTCTCCTAAATGAGGCTCTGATTTGTTTTCCTTCTTGGCAAGCTTTGCAAATGTTATCCTTGTTGAATACTTCATTGGGTATCCCTTCCACTAGACTCAACCATAATATCTTATTAAGAGTTTTGAAGTTCAGGTGGTTGAGTCTCATGTGCCATAACTAGGTCAGGTCACTTGAGCTTTTAGCAATTAGACAGGTCTCTGTTGGACATGATCTCCAATCTGCAAGATAAACATTTCCTTTCCTTGACCCATTTAGTAGTACCTGTGAGTTTGTTGCATTTCTTACACAACACAGGTTACTTGAGAATTCAACATTATAACCTTTATCACAAAATTCACTTATAGACAGCAGGTTATGTTTTAGTCCACTGACATATGATACATTGGATACTTGGACTGACCCTATCAACAGGGTACTATAACCTCTTGTGATTCCTTTAGAGTTTTGGTGGTGACATGTGGTCCTTTCTTCTCCTTGTAGTCTATCAGGAGGTTTTGGTTGCCTGTCATGTGCCTTGAGCAACCGCTGTCTAAGTACCAGTCATCTTGAGATTCTATAGTGTCATCATGTTCTTCATTGGCCATGAGGCAAAGATCATCATCACCGCTGCTCTCCTTTGCACTCAATTGAGGGCAGTCATACTGGAAGTGCCCTGTCTTGTTGCACTAGTAGCACCTTTTGGTATCATCATCATCAGTCTCTTCTTTGTCCTTCCTTTTGTAGTCTGACTTTGAGGTTGACTCTTCTCCTTTGTGATTTATCCTGGATTCCTTCTCAGGCTCCTTCTCATCTCTTGGAGTGAATCTAGTTTCGAAGTTCTTCTTATCCTTGGTGTCCTGATAGTATCTCTTGTACTTCCCAAACCTTGAGTTCAGCTTCTCAAATCTTCTTGCTAGTAGGTTCATCTCCTCTTTTAGTTCAGCTTTGCTTTGTTATTTGCAGGGCTTGTTGACCTTTTTTATCTTGGCTGGTTCAGCTTCAGAACTGCTTGCCTTGAAAGCTACTCCTTTCTCAGACGAGGAAGGTTCTTCTGTAGCTTTTTTTCTGTTTAGATCAAACTCATAGGCCTTGAGTTCTGAAAACACCAGTTGCATGGACATGTTGGACAAGTCCTTGGTGTTCTGAATCATGACGGAATAGACATCCCACCTAGGTGAGAGTCCCCTGAGAATTTTGAGAGCAATCTCCCTCTTGGTATAAACCTTTCGTAGGGAGTTTATCTCATTCATGATGTCAGTGAACTTGCCATCCAGTTGATCAATGGTCTCATTTGATTCCCTTGAGAATTGTTCATATTTTTGAACAGCCATTGACAATTTATTTTCCTTGATTTTGTTTGTCCCCTCACACAGGAAAGCCAAAGTATCTCAGATTTCCTTTGCAGTTGTACAATGAACAACTCTTCCCATGACAGAGTCAGGGATGGTTGTGTATAGTATGTTCATTGCAACAAAGTTAAGATTATGTCTCTTCCTCTCATCAGCAGTGAAGTCATCTTCATCTTTAGGCCACTCTTCTCTAGGATCATTAATCTGAGCTTGTGTGTCCTAGGATTAGCAGTCATAAAGACAAAGGGACCTCTGGTAATAACTCTAAGCATCTCATCATGTACACAGGCTAGGTGAGCCATCATTCTGATCTTCCAGAAGTCATATCCTTCCACTGAGAACTGGGGCAGCTTGTGGTGTGACAAGTGGTTGAGAGGATTGGTTCCCATGTTGGAGTCTGAGTTCCCAACAATATTGGTATTGGCTCCTATGGCTGCATTCACTGTATTGGTTGATCCTTATGCTTGAGTAGACATCTTAGAAAATTTTGTGAAAAGGGTAGTCAGATCAGTTCAAGTGACCACTTTGATATAGCGAAGCAGTGGTTCTTAGAACCCCTGATCTGATATCACTTGTTGCTCCTAAATAAACAATAACAGGTGTATGGGAGGAATACACCAGTGAGTATAGATTTTTCAAAAGATGTAGTTTTTCAGCGGACTAAAGAGCACATGTGACCTGATAACACAATCAGTGGACTGTTAAGGTCCCCTGATAGGTAACCTGAGTTTTTTATCAAAGTACGAATTTAGCAGCGGATTAAGTGTAAACACCTTTTCAAAGATTTTATAAACTCACACAAAAGGAGTAAAGCAGTAAGGACACATAGGATTTAGAGTGGTTCAGAGTTTAACTCTCCTACATCCACTTTTCCTGATTTAACAGGAGAATTCCTTAACCTCAGGAATTCCTTGTTTTAGAGTGCGAAGGTGCACTGATCAAGAACAGCTTCTCTTGATCACTAGGATTATCCCTGAGTCCTAATCCTCTCTAGAGTTCAGACTGAGATAATCACTCAGCTTACTTTCTGACCACTCTTAGCCTTGAACCTTTTACAGTTTGAGGGCTTTGAGTATTCCAACTATGGTTGAGGTAACCCTTTACAATGTAGATCAGATTCTAGGTAGGGTTATCTCAGTAGGCTTCTAAGAATATTACAATGTGAGCATAAATACAATGCTGTATTCTAAACAAAGTAAGCACTTGGGAAACAAGTGTAATTTCGAGTGCTTGAGAGTGATGAACTTTAACTTCTGTATTTATAGCCATATTTTGAAGGACTATCCGTTGGAGAGATAGTTTCAAATTATGCTATTTTGGTAGTCCAACGTTCTTCAAAATCTTTCCTATTTTAGGGTGGTCGCAGGCTATAAGTACTGTTTAACCTAATCGCCATGCTTAATCTGGCAAGTTTGTCCCGCCGCCTGCAACTCTGAGACGCATTAAATGCCGCATTAAATGCTGCGCAGACTCCATACATACGTGTCGAAAGATCATTGGCTTTCCGTTCTAACGGCTAGTTGACTTTCAGACATTTGTCCTTCCTCGTACATTCAATATTCTGAGTCTCTTGTAAATAACTCAGCCTGAATGTTTGTCTTATTGGAGTCTTACTGACATTCTCTTTGTCTCTTGTCCCATAGCATAAATAACCTTTTTGCTTTGGACTTACATAATTCAGGTAAACTGAACCAACGCCTAAGTCAGGTCTTATGTGCAATCAGTAGAGCATGATAGGTGATTCAGCCCAGTATGTGTAACCTTTTTTGCTTTGGACTTACATGATTCAGGTAAACTGAACCAAGCCTAAGTCAGGTCTAATGTGCATTCAGCACAGCCTGATAGGTAACACTTACTCTTCACTGACTAAGTTCTGTCCTGAGTATGCTTAGTGTACTCAGTAGAAGCATCAGCCAATGGTACTTCAGGATTATCTTTAGGACCGATCATCAGGCTTCATTCTTCAGCTTCAGTTCAGGCAATCTTCAGCAAGACTGACTCTGACTTCTTCAGGATGGATTGAGCTTCAGACTTCAGTAAATTGGGTCGACTCCAATATTCTTCAGTCTTCAGCATGTTCCCCCTGAACTGAATTCCTAACCTGACTATCCTGAACTAGACAGACCTGAACAACTGTACTTAGGCAAATTCATCAGAGGTTTTGGGATCTAATCAAAATACTCAGATTGTCCCAACAATCTTTCTCAGATTTTGGGATGGTCAAATATGTTAATCTTTTGTAGTTCAACGTTCTTCAAGATCTTCTTCAGATTTTGGATAGTCAACTCCAAGCAATTAATGGTTGAGAGCTCATTAAATACCTGCATAGAATTAATACAGCCGCCTTTGAAAAGTGTGTCATCCTAGGTTGCTGGTTGCTTCTAAACATGGTACTGACAGGTCAGTCTTTTGTGTCAGGTCCGTACATAGGTGGCAGCTTCTCATTGGTCTGTCTTTAATTGTTCCTCAGACCAGTCAAACGGTCATATTAAAGTCCTCTGTCTTTTCATCAGGTAACTTGGAACATTCCTTTTATTGCATTTAACACTTCATTTATGTGTTCCAACTGCCTTTATTAATGCTGAAGTTCATTTAATGAATCAGGCTACTTGCCTTCAGGGGAGTTCTTCAGGCTGCTTCGACTTAGTCTTCTGAGGTGCATCTCCCAGAAAGTGGGTGTATCTGCCACTCCTTCATCAGGCTAGTCTGACTAAATCAGGCTAGTTTTGTCCAGGGTAGCCTGACTTATGCAATCTCATTTTTTAAGTTTATGACTTAGCCTCCTAACAGTTAGGCTATTTTTCTAAGTCTTATAACTTTTTAGTACATCAGGGGAGTCTTTGGGATTTTATCAAAACATTTTATTAATCATTTCCCCACAATTCGTCATCATGCTCATGTAAACAAAATCATGAATAAAAAATCGTATATATACTGATTTTGCAAATTCTGAAATTAAAAATAGATTGATCCTCTTGAGTTCGTCGATCAATTAATCAGGGCACTCGTGCTGATAACGTGTTGTAATCAATAAAGTAAGAAATATCAGTTAAGAAATAGAAATTTGGTTACCCAGTTCATCACGAGTGACTACGTTTAGGGGCGTATCAAGCCAGGATATTCACTGAAAATAACTGTATATGAATTATGTGTACAATATGTTGAGTATACATCATATATATAGATAAAAATCTATCTGACCTAAATCTTATTGGGTTCATGGCCTAATGGACTATCTAATATGTAATGTCCATATAATATGTTTATTTACAATAAAAATAATCTCTAAATAAAAGTCATGTGCTTAGACACTTGATTTTAATTTATGATTTTGCTACAAGAATGTAATAAGGTTATGACTAATAGTAGTAATATTTATTTTATTTTATCATAATATTTTACTTTATTTATTCATTTTAAAGTATTTGTAATTCTTTTCTTTTTTTTAAAACAAAATCTTGATTGGTTTAATTAATAAAATAGTGAATCGAGCTCAATACGATTGAAATATAGAGGGTTCAACATTCTAAAAATGGGGCGCTAAAGGTGATATCAGAGAAAATATTATAATTTAAAATATTTTTAAAGCAAATTTTGAATATATAATAGGACAAGACAGTGTTCACTACTCGCAGCTACTAAGAGGTAATCCAAATAATTAGTAAATGTTACATTTAATATCATATTATGAACATGACATTATTTATTTAAAGAAATGCAACTAATATAATATTTATTTTTGCATGTATTATTCTGCACAGGCGCACCAAAATTGACCTGCACAAACACATCAAATTCTTTGCACAGGCGCACAAAATTGTTTGCACAGCAAGCAAAAATTATTTGCAAAATAGGCAGAGATATCATTGCAGAACAAGCATAAAATATTTTACAGAACAGTTGATAGAAAATTTTGCACAATCATTTGGAATATATGTAGAGAAAATTGCTTGTAGAACAAGCTAAATTAATTTGCACAACTAGTCAAACTTTTAACACAACTGACATAAATTTTATTACACAAAATCGAAAAAATACCTAGCACATTGGTTGCACAACAAACTAAATTAGTTTGCACAAAAGCCAAAATTTTTAGCATAATAGATAGAAATTTTATTGCAAAAAATTAAAAAATATACTTAACACAAATCTATTTGTTTTAGACTCAATTTAATTTGCACAAAAGTGAATATATAACTCTGCATTAATAAGAAATAAACTCTGCACACAAATATTAAACTTTGCCTTGAAATTTACATATTATACAATAACAACCTCATTTACACAAAATCACATTCCCAAAAACTCAAAGTTATATCTCAAAATTTATACAATGTCCAACCCCATCAGAACAATTATGCATCCTATGCTATCCTCTACAATATTATTCACCTCAATGTGTCCAATTCATCCTCTGTTTAAATCTCATAAATCAACATAGAAGAAATAAGGAAGGCCCAACCCAAATTACATTCATCTCCATTCACCTCGACCGACTGTTGTATCCCCACCGTTCTGGAACACCATCACTAGGCACCAAATCTGCAAAAATAGAACAATAAATCTGCAAAATAGAGCCACACATCTGCTGGACCATCACCACAAATGCGACATCCCCAAATCAAAGCCTGAAAAATCTCCAAACCAATTGCAGATAATATAACTCACAGAAACCCATCAACACTACAAATCCACCACCACCACAAACCCACAACAACAAAAATGAAAAAAATTAAACAATCGGTGCACGACACCAATCCGACTCCCAAAAAAATTAAAATATTACCGATAAAAAAAACCAAAAAATCATTTTTGCTCTCACAGAAGAGTGAAGCTTTTGAGCCACTTATTTGTGGAGTTGTAGGACGGTGCAAGCGAGCACTCACGCACACACACACTCTCTCTCTCTTTCCCCCCCCCCCCCCCCTTCGAGCACCCTCCATCCCTAACCACCGGAAATCAAAGTTTGTCACCTTCAATTTGAGAAGTCCAATGCGTGAAGACCCCCTGTGCCTCGTGAAGCACCTGCAGTACCAGTCAGCCGCCCCCCCGTCAAACCCCAAAGCCAATCGCCTATTCACCATCGTCGCCTCTATCTGTCGCCCCACCACCTATGCCCGTCAAACCCCTATCCCCCTTTTATGGTTTTGAAATTTGAAAGTGTTTGTTCTCGTGTGTATGTGTATGTGTATGTGTATGTGTATGTGTATGTGTATACATATATATAAATATAACATGAATCTATTTGTAAACATTTTATTGATACATCTATTTTAAAGTTGGGGGAATTTTTACACTCCGCTGTAATAAACACGAAAGAAAATTATAAAAAATAAAATAGCTAAAATATCTCAAGTCTTTCTTCCCCAATTCTTATTTTTTGTGAGGGGAATATAATAAAAATGAGAAGAAAATATTGGGGCGGAGGTAGTAGGATATATTAAGTAAAGTGCCAAAATCTTGAGATTCGTACCACTCTTTCAGTTAGTCAACAAGGTGGACAACATTATTTGTGGTGTAGTTGTAAATATTATGTCGTCTGTTGGCATCTGCGATTATATTTATTATATTAATCAATAAATTACTAATATTTTGGATCTTCTAATCTAAGTGACATATTTGATCGATGGATGAAGGACCGATAGGTCAATTGGGCCAGACCATTATGTGCTCATTGAAACTTATGTACTCAATTTTTTTGAACTTTTGGGTTGAGGATTTACGGATCGATTGAACAAATTAACGAGCCCAGTTCATAATGATATTTTGTGTTATGTCAAACGACTTGACAGTCTATAGGATACCTACTGAGAACTATGTCTCACTCTAATTTATCATTTCAGGTTATGAAGATGAAGCTCGGGAGCTGGGTGATACCTCGACTCCCATTAAAAACTCTGATAAAATAACCTCTAAATAAAATTCATGTGCTTAGGCACTTGATTTTTATTCATGATTTTGCTACAAGAATGTAATAAGGGTATGACTTATAATACTAATATTTACTTTATTTTATCATAATATTTTACTTTTATTCATTTATTTTAAAAGTATTTGCAATTCATTTTATTTTTTTAAAGAGCAATTCATGATAAGTTTAATTACTAAAGTGATGACACGAGTTCATTATGATTGAACTACATAGGGTTCAATATTCTGGTAACATGGTGCTACAATCTGTCTCATTCAATGAATTCAAAGTAATTCTTTTTATATGTTTAACTTTCTAAATTTTGAACATGACTAATATTATATTTTTTCATATGGGTGAGGCAGTGCTCCGTTTCCTCATTCAGAGCCCTTAGATGAAAAGCAGCATCTACTCCAAAGTCAGTAAATGGCTTCAATTTCTCTTCTATTATCAGGTTGGTGGCCGCCTGAGTGGGGAGAACTGAGAGTGCCTGCCTCACTTGGACTTCTATCTCTGCCTTCAGAGCCTCCTCTCTCTGACTGATATATACATCCATCTTCTCCATCAGGCCACCTGCCATTGCAGTAATGGTAGCCTGAATTAATCTTTCTCTCTCCTCCAAGTTTTCTTGCCTGACTGCTATCAGGTCTTGTGCATAAGCCTGCCTCTCTTGATCTACACTGGTTTTTAGATCATTGAGCTCTTTTGACAGCTTCATCTCCATCATGTCCACATTGCTTGATAGATTAGTGATGAGTGTAAGATTTGAATCCTGTACTTGATCCAAGTGTTCATCCAGTACAGCAGCTTCAATGGATTGTTCTTCCATCAGGATTTCAAGATTCCCCATCCTATCAGTCAGGCTTGCCAACTCTCTTGCTTTAGACTTAGGCTCCACAGCAGCCTGAATAGCAGTCTAAATTACTCCTTCGATCTGAGCCACTAGTGTTTCATCAGGTGAGGGCACCACTTTAGTCTGAGTCCCATGTGACTCAGGTTGCTTTTCACTCTCCTGCCCCTTGGTGACCTGAGGCTCACCAGCCTGAGACATTTGCTGATCCACACCAGCCTGACCCTCCTCAGTAGGATTGGCTCCTCTTTCATCATCTCTGTCCTTCTCTTGGTCATCAGCAGACTTTTCTTTGGGCCCCTCTATTAGCCTTGGCTCCTTTATCTTTTTGGCAACCAACTTGCCAAATTCCCACTCCTGCATCAGTACACTGACTTTCCTTACGTGAGCAAACTCAAGTATTTCCTTTTCCTCTTTTCTCCAGAACCCTTCTCTCTGTCCCTTCACAGCTTCCAAAAGGTCATATAAATATGCATCCTTGAGCTTAACAAGTACCCTCACCCTCTCAAACATCTCCTTGAGGGTGGGATGGGAGTTCAAGGCAGGATATAAGTTCTCTAATTCATAGCAAGCCTTCTCCTTCAGAGAGTCCATGTATGTGTACTGGACTTCCTCCTCATCAGCTACTTCCAGTGAAGGCAGAGCTTCACAAGCCTAAGGGACAGTAGGTTGTTCTTTGGCTGCACTTTCAGGCTTTTGAGAGCCTTCACTGGGCTTTTCAATTATTGTGGATTCAGTGGATGTGATATGGGCTACCTCAGTGGACTTTTGAGAGTCCTCTGAGGGTTCTTGTCCTCCTCTTTCCTCTTCTGTCTCTTCAGAACTTTCTTCATCAGACTCTTCTGATGTCTCCTCTTTCTCCTCTTCAGCTTCCTCAATCCCCTTGAGAGCAGTGGTGGCCAGTAAATGAGTCGGAGACTTCATCCCTTCACCCTCTTCCTCAGCAGACTTCTCAGCAGATGAGTGAGTGGAGGCCACAGAGCTGCTGCTTACTGCCCTGCTTTTAATGAAGGCTTTCTTCACCAACCTTCTTTTTTTCTTCTCCAACTCCTCTTTCTGATGGGACTTCATCTTTTCACTGGGCTTTAAGGCCCTCTTCTTGAGATTCAAAGGTGGACTGTCCTCTCCAGACTCTTCAGGGACAATGGCCTGCTCCCTCCTTGCCTCACCAGTTGGTGCCACTACCTTCATATTTTCCAAGAGCTTCTCAGAGTTAAACAGGATCTTGGATTTGTTCCAAGATCTTGTATCAGGAAGGTTGTACTTTAGATTTAGTACCTCAATGATAAGAGACACTCTTGAGACATAGCACAACTTGTGCTCAATCAGCATCCTCCCTTTGACCACCTTCAGTTTACTCCTTTCTTCCCTAAGATTTGAGATAAAGAACTGGTGCCAGTTGAATTTTACCCTATCAGTGGTGTCTACAATGGCTGCCATCAGTCAACTTGATCTTGCTTACCTACTATATGCTTCCCTGGTTTGCTAGGATGCATTTCCCAACAATCTCTGCCAACTCAGGTTATAGTAGCTTCTTGTGAAATGTAGTAACATACTGCTCCCTCTTCTTTGTAATTATGTTCAAGAACTTCTCCTCCTCTCCTTGCTTGTAAGATGCTGGGTCCAAACCCTCGTTTGGCAACCCAAAAATGTCATGCAAATCTTCCTGCCTCAAGGTGAACTTGTGCCTCTTCATTATAGCTTCGATAACCTCTCTCCCCTTCTTGTCCTGCTTTTTCTCACTCTTCTCCATCATGATGGCAGATCCGATAGATGTGATGCTCTTCTCCATATCCATAAAGAACTCTAGCACCTGTCTATCATAACATTTCTCTGAACCTTTGGAAAGGAATCTATATAGCCCTGCATTTCTGACTATCTCAAGGGCTCTTCTTATGTGATATAGATCAGGGTCAGAAAGGACTTTGAGATGGTTGAGGCAAACTATTAGTTCATACCAAAAGTTTTTACTGTTGGCTAGTTCTTTGTAATCTATGTGTATTTGAGATATGATTTCTGAAAGAGAAAGGGTGATGTGGGTGAAGGGATTAAGGAAGATAAGGGCTGGTAAGTTTGTAGGGTTGAGTGTAGTGAAATTGTGTGTAAAAACTGCTAAGTGTTGAGGTTATTTATATAGATATTCAAAGGTGGAGATTTAACAAGAGATATTTGATCTACGGTTGAGATTGGGGCAATGATTTAGAAGATAAAGTGATTTAACTTCCCAAGTAATTTGTAATTATTACCAGATTTGGAAAGTGGGTTGGATTAAGATCAACGGTTGAGATTGAAGAGGATGGCGGTTAAAAGTGGGGTTTTTCATGAGAGATAACTGCTCGAAATTATCTCCCGAGATATTACTGCACACTTACTATCGTATTAACTGCGCCGCAGGCACGATTACCAATAAAGTAACTGTCTGTCAGAACTTATCTCAGTGGAGTATGTTGATATGGCGAACTAAAACGTCGATTTCAGAAATAATCCCCAAGGTTTGCCAGGTCGCCAGAGCCGGAGCTCGCCCATCTGAGAGTACACCAGAGCTCGCCTGATACCCTAGAATCTGGTCAAGGCTCGGGAGCTCGCCCGACCTACCGGAGCTCGCTGGGAGCTCGCCCATAGGCTCACTCGTTAGTCAATAGGATCCTGATGGCGCACTCTTTTTCCCTCCGTCCGGTTTGTCCACAAGGGTGGTTTACGGCGAGGTTTTTAATGAGGCTCATCTAGTCTAAGGCATAGTAGTAGGACGAGGCGCGGTAAGGGAAGCGGTGTGAGAGATCAAGACGAGGGTAAGGAGCCCTCGTCAACACCGGAAGCCATATAGGTTCGTAAGGTGCCGTCTCACACTCGCACACCTATAAATAAGACCTCTCTTGTACTATTCACACAATTTCACATAATTCTGAAAATCAATACAATCCACACTGCAATATTCCTCTCTCTAAACCCTCTACTCTCCCTCCTCATATTATATCCAAGAACACAAACTCTTGGATTATTGTTTGATAGGATTAATATGTTGTAAAGCCACATAAACAAACACCGTTAACAAATTCTATCAACAATTTGGCGCTAGAAGGAGGGCGGGCCGAATCTAAAAAATTAAAAAAAAAATTCAAGAACAAAAAGTTAGGGTTTGGTTGAAGGTTTGAAGATTTGAAGGTGTTCTTCATAAAACTCAAGGACACTTGAAGATACACACACACCCTCACCACTTGAACGAAGAACCCAGATTTCCGGACAAAAACCCGAGTCTTCGGATTTCACGAAATCGGTCCGGAACAAGTTTTCAAATACGCGCGTGCACACGAATAAACCGAATTTCGAATAATTCGTCACACGCACGGCTAGACGAAAACTTGCACGGCTCCGCCTAAGCTGGACGACAACTACTCCGGTGACCTCCCTCCACTTCGACGCCCTTCAGCAAGTTACCCCCTCCGAAACCCAAAAATGGCTAACACTCGAGCCGCCAAGGGACAGGCCTCCGCAGCTGCGGGAAGGTCTAAAGGGGGTGATCAAAACTAGGCCGAGGTGGAGACCTCACGCCAGGTGGTGGAGACATCACAACCACCTCCCCAAAAGAGCACTGCAGCTCCGCGACCTCCGCGAGTTGCGGTGACCCAGGAAGACTTGGCCCCCGCTCTGAGGGACCTGGTCAGCGATCCTGACGAGCTCCAACGCACCATCGCGACCCTACAAAGGTTGCAGCAGCGACAGCAGGACGAGCTCGCCCTAGTACCCAGGCGAGCTCCAGCCGCCGAAACCCGGGAGCAGACCAGGCCCACCCAGGGCACCCAAACCAGAGGGGACTACAGCGTACTCCCCACCGAGCAGGAGGTGAGCTCGGCACAAGCCCGCCAGCACAGGGAGAGGACCGGCAAAGCCAAAATGGTGGAGGAGGGTCCCGCTCCTTACACGGGGAGGGAATCGGCCTACACCGGGGCATCTGGCACCCACCAATCTCAAAGGAGGGAAGTCCTCCAAGGCCGCCTGGGCCCGAGATACGAGGAGAATGAGCGTACGGCGGCCCCAGCCGCGTCCCATGGGGACTCCGACCAGTAGCCACGCAGATCAGCCCACGAAAGGCTGAGGAGGCCCGCCGCTGACCGGTTAGGCCCCCACGGCGGACGCCAGTTCCAGCCCGCCACTGAGAGGTCACCCCAGAGTGAGGCACCTCGGGGACGTGCGTCCGCGAGACGCACGACCTTTGAGCACCCTTCGCCGGAGGTGACCCGAGATGACGAGCTGGCCTCACTGAAAAAGGCCGTTGAAATGCTACAAGCACAGGTAGCAGCCAAGTCTGGCGGACCTGACGCCACGACTCTCCCCACCTCTCCATTGGCACCTGCCATCCTCCGCGCACCGGTCCAGAAGAAAATTCAATTCCCGGTGATGTCCGCATACGAAGGCGAATCGGATCCAAAGGTCCACCTGGCCAAGTACGCGGATTTCATGATTTCGGTCGGTGCCACCGACCCCACCCAGTGCCGAAACTTCCCGCTGACCCTAGGGGACCGAGCTCACCGCTGGTTCTCTTCACTCGCCCCTGGGTCAATCTGCTCATTTGGCCAACTCTCGCTGGAGTTTCTGGCCCACTTCTCTGGGATCGGGTCCTACCTCACCTAGAAGCACCGGCTCGCCAACATCCATCAAGGCGAGAGCGAAACCGACCAGCAGTACATGGAAAGGTTTGACAAGATTCTGCTGGAAGGCGAGCCGGTAAGCGAAGATACCAAGGTCCTCGCATCGATGGCCGGACTCAAGAGGGGCACCGACCTCTGGAGGGAAATGCACCTCGCATGTCCCAACACTTACAGCGAATTCCGCCACAAGGCGGGGGTGTTTGTGGCTATGCAGGAGGCACTACTGAAAGAAGTTGGTGCCCACGAGGAAAGGAAGCCCTACGGGAAGAAGTCCGGGGGCACCTACAAAGCTCCCCGGAACTTAAAGGCCTTTGGCGAGGGAGACGAGCTCAAAGAAAAGCTCAACCAGGTCCTCACTGTCTCCGTCGACCATGTCTTCACTGCCGTCCAAGGCAAGGCCATGCTGGAGGAGCCAAGGCGGATCCGCCAGGACCGCACGAAGCTCAATCCCAACAAGTTCTGTGCCTACCATCAGGCCATCGGCCACTTCACCAGCGAGTGCCGAGACCTCCTCAAATAACTCTGGAAATTTTACGAGGAGGGGAAATTGGCCGAGTTTGTGAAGAAGGCCCCAGCTAAGAGACCGAGGTTCGAGAGGAGGGCCACCTCCGATGACGAGGAGAAGGAAGCAAACCAACCTGGTCCCCATCAAAGACGGAGGGCACCTCCCCAACCTCAGCAAAATATGGAGCCGACTCGGGAACTCTTGGTTCTTGAGGAGGAGATCGGAGCTGCAGGAGGTCTCCAGGACGGGGGATTCTCCATATCCAGGAGAAAGAGGAAGGCCGAAATCCGGGCCATAAATCAAGTCCAGGAAGGCAGCTCCGGCCCCAGGTCCGTCTCACAGCTCGCTGACGAGCCTACATTCTCTTCATCGGACCTGTAGGGGGTACTGATGCCCCACAACGACTCGTTGGTGATAACCGCCGACATCATGAACGTCCGAGTTCACAGGCTACTTGTGGACACCGGCGCATTCACCAACATTCTCTTCAAATCCACCTTGGATGCCTTAGGTGATTTTGAGTCGTACCTGGAACCTAGCAATGCTAGGATAGTGGGGTTCGGAAAGGCTGTAACCGTCCCCCTAGGTAGTGTTAGGTTGAGCGTCCAACTTGTATCGGCTGAGGACCCCGAAAGGAGACTGACTAGGCTCATAGATTTCCTAGTTGTCGACCAGCAGTCCTCCTACAACGGGTTCCTTGGCCGCCCTTTTATTAATGAATTCAAAGCGGCGTGTTCGACCTACTACTACTATTTAAAATTCCCAACTCCAAAGGGTGCCAGAACTATAAAAGGTGACCAGAAAAAGGTCCGAGAGTGTTTACTCCAAATCAAAGATGGCCGGGTCAAGAAGTCCGTTACACAAGTCCACATCCTCGAAGAGGACGTATAGATCCCTGCAGACGAGCCAAACATCCTGGACGTCATCTCGATCGAAACTGAGATGATGGAGGTAGGTGATTTGGCGGAAATCAACCAAGGCGGTGGACCTGTGCAAGACACACAACCGACACCAATGGAGGACATAGAAGTAACCCAAGTGTTGAGACCTGCGCAGGGGTCAGTAACTGCGCAGGGGCAGCAGCCTACTCCATTGGAGGTAGCTGATGAGGCTCAAGGTGGGCGACCTGCGGGAGGTCAAGAACCAACACCCATGGACGTTGACCCAACTCCCCAAGTCACCACACCATCCCAAGCTGACAGACCACAGGAGGTGTTCACAACCGACAAACTCACCCAAGCTGAAAGCCAACCCGATGACCTCGAACCGCGCATAGGCCACGAGCCTGCGCAGATGTCACAAGGGGAGTGGGACGAGTTCATCAACGACCCGAGGTGGAAATGTTAGAAGAGAAAAGCAACCCCCATGGAGGAGTTGATGGCACTCCCGGTGGACCCGGAAAGGGACTTAGAACTTTTCATCGGTTCTGAGTTACCTGAACCGTACCGGTCGAGGATGAAGCTGTTCTTGATGTCCAACCTGGACATATTTGCCTGGTCCCATGAAGACATGACGGGGATCCCGTTGGAACATGCTTGCCACAGACTTAACATAGATCCGACGAGGAGACCCGTACGCCAAAAGCGAAGAAAATATGGACCAGACAAGTACGCAGCTCTAACAGTTGAGGTGGAGAAGTTGTTAGACAACAAGCTCATCAAGGAGGCTTTGTGTCCGCAGTGGGTCGCAAACCCCGTCCTGGTGAAGAAACACAATGGGACGTGGAGACTCTGCATTGACTTCACGGACCTGAACAAAGCATGCCCGAAGGACAACTTCCCACTACCTCACATTGACCAGCTGGTGGACAGCACTGCAGGCCATGAGATGATGACATTCATGGATGCTTTTGCGGGCTATCATCAGATAGCTCTACACCCGGATGACCAGGAACACACGTCGTTCTACACCAACAAGAACATGTATTGCTGGGAAAGGATGCCGTTCGGACTCATCAACGCCGGAGCTACCTACCAAAGATTGGTGAACAAAATGTTTGACCAACACATTGGCGAATCCATGGAGGTGTACGTGGACGACATACTTGTCAAGAGTTTGAGAAAGGAGGACCACCTGGACCACCTGAAACAGACCTTCGACATACTGCGCCGCTACAACATGAAGTTGAACCCCAAGAAGACCAGCTTCGGCGTACACTCCGGGGAAGTTCCTGGGGCACCTAGTTAGCCAGCGGGGGATTGAGGTCAACCCAACACAGGTCCAATGCATAATTGAGATGGGGATACCCGACTCCATCCGAAAAATTCAAAGACTAACTGGGTGCATGGCAGCCCTGAACAGATTCATCTCCAGGTCCGGCGATAGAAATCGTTCATTTTTCGAGGCAATTAAAGCAAACACACGGAGGTACAAAGAGGCGGCCGAGGCCAACAAGCTCCACCTCAAAAACCACTTCGTCTGGACAAATGAAAGCCAACGAGCCTTCGAAGATATCAAAACATACCTGGCGGATACACAGGTTCTGTCGAAGCCAATACCTGGAGAGAAGTTGTATCTGTACCTAGCCGCGTCGGAGGTGGCCATCAGCTCCGTCCTGGTCCGAGAAGAGGCAAAAACACACCTCCCAGTGTACTACGTGAGCCAAGTCTTACATGAAGCTGAGCTGCGGTACACCCCAACAGAGAAGCTGGCTTATGCACTAGTGATGAGTGTTAGAAAATTGAGGCCTTACTTCTTTGACCATCCAGTAGAGGTGCTGACAACATTCCCACTGCGTCCAATACTACAGCGCCCAGACACTGCCAGACGCCTGCTGAAGTGGTCACTGGAGATCAGCCAATACGGTATAACCTACGCACCCCGAACAGCGATCAAGGGACAAGCACTGGCCGACTTCATCGTCGAGCTAACTTTCCCACAAGATCCGACGAGGGGGCGTATAGCTTCGTGGCATCTCTACGTGGACGGATCATCAACTAGCATGGCAGCAGGCGCCGGTGTGGTCCTGATCAGCCCAGACAGACAAGTCTTCACCTCCGCGATTCGGTTCGGCTTTCGAGCAACCAACAATGAGGCGGAGTATGAAGCGTTGATAACAGGACTTAGGCTATCATTAGCTGTGGGGACAACCAATCTTCAAGTTTTTGGAGATTCCCAGCTAATAATATCCCAAGTCCGGGGGGAATTTGAAGCAAAAGACCAGCAGATGATGACCTACCAGAAGATAGCCGCGCATCTGATCTCGATGTTTACACAAGTTTACATCAATCAAATACCGCGGCTAGAAAACACACAGGCAGATGCTCTAGCCCGGCTAGCTACTAGCAACGGTGAAGCCGAATTCATGGAGGTTGTGATCACCACGCTGAAAAACCCCTCGACGTCCGATTACAAAGTAAATCAAACCTCGAGTGGGGGGCAAGAGGATAGTGAGGATGGTGAAGATTGGTGCACCCCAATCCGAAAATACTTAGCAGATGGAACAACCCCCGTAGACGCCTGGGAAGCTAGCCGGTTAGTAAAGCAAGCTGCCAGATATACGCTGCTGGATGGCCAGCTCTATAAACGTGGATTCTCTCTACCCCTACTCAAATGCCTAACTAAGAAGCAGGGGTTCGAAGTGTTAGAAGAAATTCACGAAGGGATTTGTGGGAGTCACGCTGGGGGGCAAGCATTGGCATACAAAACGATCAGACAGGGCTACTACTGGCCCACTCTTCGCAAAGACGCCATCAGCTTCGCTCGAAGGTGCCGAAAGTGCCAACTTTTCGCACCTAACATTCACCCCCCAGCCAACCAGCTTAAGTCAGTTTTCAGCCCATGGCCTTTTGCGAAATGGGGTATCGACTTGATCGGCCCATTTCCACCTGGTAGAGGCGGTGTAAAGTTCGTTGTTGTAGCAGTAGACTACTACACTAAGTGGGCTGAGGCCGAAGCTCTCACAACCATAACCCAAGAAAGGATGATCGGCTTCATTTGGAAAAACCTGATCTGCAGGTTTGGACTCCCGCAGTCGGTCATCACTGATAATGGAAGGCAGTTCGACGGACAGAAGTTGAGGGACTTCTGCAGTTCATGGAACATCAAGAAGCATTACTCAACTCCGTATCACCCCCAGTCGAACGGCCAGGTCGAGGCGGTAAACAAGATCTTGAAACACATATTAAAGCTCCGCCTCGAGGAAAAGAAAGGAGGCTGGGCAGATGAACTCCCGGAGGTCCTATGGTCTTACAGAACTTCCTATAGGGCCAGTACCGGGGAGACCCACCCCGTTTGCCCTAGCCTTCGGGACTGAAGCCGTGGTCCCGGTAGAAGTCCAGAACAAGACTTGGAAGGTGGTGGGATATGATGAAGAAAAGAATGATGAAGCCTTAGCAGTAGAAAGAGATCTGATCGAAGAAACCAGAGCTTCATCGGAAATGAAAAACGCCACCTACAAGTGGAGAGCGGAAAAATATTACAACTCTCAGGTCCGAGACCAAAAGTTCAAGGTCGGAGACCTGGTGTTGAAAAAGAAATTGATGGCCCCACCAGGTGTATTTGGTTCAAATTGGGAAGGACCATTCCGGGTCACTGCGGCCTGGCCGAACGGTACCTATGATCTAGAAGACGCAGAGGGCAAAGCTTCGTCATACACCTGGAGCTAGGCACATCTAAAAAAGTTCTACCAATAGACTAGAATCCTGTAATAGACTAGTCGAAGGTTGGCATCAAAAATGTAGATGGCAACCGATGTAAATTACGTAGCTATAAAAAGTCAGGGAAATTCTGAAGATTCAGAAAAATTCCCCAAGTGTTTAGACATGTGCAGCTCTCCATCCAGGCGAGCTACACCAGGTCGCCCACTACTCCAGGCCCAGCTCGCCAAACCCAGCTCGCCCATGTGCCCAAAAATCCACGGTGCGCAAGGACAAGGGTCCCAAGCGTTGTAATTGAATAGCTCGAAGGCAAAGGCCAAAGTGCCCAAGGTCGCGAAGGTACCCTTCTTAAAGGGTTGCTAAGCACCTACTGCCACAAGTTAGAAAAATTCGCGAAAAAGACAGAAACGTCTAAGGCAAGGTTCATGAAACCCAATGGCCCAACGTGAATCAATCAAAGTGCAGTTCGCTGCCCTAAGTGGTTTAAGACGAACGATTCGCGGCCCTAAGTGGCGTAAGACGAAGAATACGCACTCTCAAAATAGAGGTACAATTCGTAGTCGTAAGTGACGTAAAACGAACGATTCGCTTCTCAAAGTAGAATAAGATGAACAATTATGTGCCAGGAAAATAAACAAGAACGAGCTATTTTAAGAAATTATAACGTAAAAGCATAAAAACATAAATAAAAAGAGTTGGACAAAAAATGCTCGACTTATATTCAAAAGGATACTTAAGAGATTTTCAAGCCAAAAATATACTTGAAAAAATCCTAAGTATGAGTAGTGGTGCTGGCCACAAAAGCCGACCAGCTAGCCGTCTTTGAATTACAAAAAGCTCCTTCTGGGCGAGCTGCACGTGCCCGGCGAGCTAAATCTACTTGGACAAAAAGTAAAGACTACAAAAATGGAGCTCCTTCTGGGCGAGCTCCGCAACCCGGCGACCTACTACAACTTGGAAAATGTAAACTAAGCTAAGAAAGCAGTAATAAATGGAGCCTAAGACTCGGGGGCGACCTGGCGAATGGGCATGGCGAGCTCGGCGTCAGGAGTAATATTCCCGGAGAGCCCGCTTGTGCCGAGCTCGCTAATGGTTATCATCGCGTCCCCGCAGACCTCCTGCATCTGCTCCATCGTCGGCGGGACCTCACCTCCAGCATCCCCCTCTGCACCCTCAGTCTCTTGGGCGAGGTTAGCAGTCAAGACCTGCTTCGTCTGGATAATGTTGAATTTCAGACGAGCAGTGTCGAGATTGATCCCATAACCCGCGAGGTCCCCGATGTTCAATTCCGTGCCGGGGGGGATCGAGGACTTCTCCAGACAGTCCTCAAACTCACTGACAAGGGCCTCCCACTCGCTGTCATTGTTAATCCGCGCCCATTGGAAGGAGCGAATTACCTCAGCAAAACAGAGCACGAAGCCCTTGTCAGTGGCCACCACCTCGGCGAGCTCAAGTGCCTCGGGCGTTATGGCAGTGTCGGAGCGGCCCCTGAGCTCGGTAATCTCCAGGGCCTGAGTGGCAACCTCCTCCCGCAGCTTGCGGCACTCCTCTGAATTCCCCCGGCTTTGATCCCAGAGGACCCCTACCTCGGCCCGGGTCAAGGCGACCTCCTCCTCCCGAGCAGCGAGCGTCTGGCGAGCTGCTTCCAATTCAGCCTGTTGTTGGCGGAGGTCGGCTTGGAGTTTTTCTGCTTTCTTAATTGCAAGCCGCTCCGCCTCCAGTGAGGCCTTCGCTTTGGACTCCGCCCTCGCGAGCTCCTCAAGCGCCTTCTTCCGCTCGTTGCCCACCTTGGTGAGCGCTTTATTTGATTCGTGGCGAGCTCTATCTGAGGCGGCGATATCATCGCTGACAAGCTGAGCCGCCGCCATCGCTGCGCAGGCGTAGTGCATCGCCAGCCTCGCCCTGTCAGCAGGCCTCTGCCTCTCGATCATCCCGAGCTCCGAGGCGGAGAGGTATTTGGGGGCCTCGGTAAAAACCCGGCGAGCTGCCCCATCGGGAAGGTCCCTCGATGAATTCAGGGCCCGGCACTGCTCGGCGACATGGAGGGGCTCAGGTCGCTGCGGGAACTCGGCGGGAGTGTACCTGTACATACTCAGATCAGTTAGTAAAAACCAAGGAGACTGCCAAGGCTTCCAACTCAAAACAGGTCGCCCACTTACCCAAACCTATTGGGGTTGAGCCCGAGCAGGGTATCGTCCCGAATAGGGACCCCATAGGGAGGCGGCGAGGGCGCACTCTGAGGAGTTGGAGGCGCTGTAGAAGGTCGAACAGTAAGAGCTCGCCCGGACCCCGTCTGGCTTGATCCAGAGCCGCCCTCAGCCCTGGCTCGCTTGGAGAGGCGAGTCTCCTCCTCACTCGCTCGCGAGCCATCTCCCCGGTGGAGAGCTCGCTTCGTCTGATGGGGCAGAGGTGGTTGGACACCCCGTTCAGGACCTGAGCCTCGGCCCGCCCCTTTCTTGGCTCCGGCGACCTTCTCCTTTGTCGGGGGAGGTGCCGTGGTCTTCTGAGAACTAGAGCCCCCAGCCTTCTCAGCGGCTTTGGCGAGCTCTAATTTCTTGGTAGCGTCTAAGACCGCCCCCGAAGGGATGCCTTCCCTCCCCGGACGAGGCTTGTCCATCTTCAGCTGCCGAGCTAGGAAGTGATAAGCTTTGGGAACCTCAACGGGCGGGAGCTCGTCAATGGGACCTGTACCTGTACAACAAACAACCAAGTCAGTTCGGCGACCTCGACATACAAGACAGCGAGCTCTGGAAGCTCGATAATGGAATGGAGCAAAACCTTGAGCGGCGAGGTGGTGTGGCGAAGTGATGAGACCCACGAGCCGGCGGCAGTGGTGTTGACACAGGTGTTCGATCTCACGGTCCTTTTTCTCCCGCAAGCAACACAGCGTCCGCACAAACTCGAAACCTGTCGAAACTGCCGGTCTCCCGCGGCTCGACTTGTGGCGCTTCAAACCTGCAAAAAGATAGATTAGATCAGTAATCTAATCCGACGCACACACACTAAGGTACGCCACCTACAGCTCGCCTCCCCATAGGTCTCGGGGGTAGGAATGCGCCCTCCGCGGCCATTGGAAGCTCGCCAATCCCCCCCGATGAAGAAGAACTGCTCCTTCCAATCCCGGACCTTGTTAGGGAGGTCGCCAAAAAATTTACCCCCCGGGCGAGCTTGAAAAGAGTAATATCCCTTCCCCTCCCTCGCTTGTCTGATCACGATGAAGAGCTCGTTAATCTCCGCCGTGCTCAGCCGGTTTTCATAACCCTCGAGGCCGAAGACAGTCAGGGCGGCCAACAAATTGCTCCATGTATTCGGAGTGAGTTGGGTGATAGCGAGGCCCGTGTCCGCCAAAAATTGCCCAATTATGGGATGGAGGGGAAGGGTGAGCCCTGCCTTCAAGGTGTGGTAATTCATAGATGTGAGCCCAGCAGGGGGGAGGTCGGCTCGCTCTTTCTCCTCGGCAGGATACATAAAAATGTCCAGCGGGATGCAGAACCGCCTCCGAATATCCGGAAGGGTGAACTCGCTCATGATGCTCTCCACCCCGTTGGCCTTGAGATCAGACTTGCCAGCGGCTTTTCAAATCGGAGCTCGCCGGGGTAGGGGGAAGCTCGCCCCATGAGTCCTCACATATTCGCCCCAGTCGAACTCATTTACGACCTCGGCGGAGACTTCATGTTCAGGGAGCTTGGGGAAGGGAAAGTCGATAAAACGGAGGTATTCGTAAGTGACCTCCATCCCAGTATCCTCATTGACCTCTTCGTCGACCTCACGGGCCAGCTCGCCAGCAAGGTCGCCGGCCCCAACCTCGGCGACCTCCTCCTGGGCCTCTTCAGCGGGAGTCGCTGCTCCCCCGTGAGCTCGCTCTGAGTAAACCCAGAGTTCGCGGAGGGGTGATTCCTCACCAGAACTAGTGGCCTGCTCGCTAGAGTCAGAGCGAACTGACCCCGAGAGCTCGCTACTGTCTAGGGAGGTTTCAGAGCTCGCCCCAGAGCTCGAGGAGAGGACCACAGGTGTTGCTCGGGGGTTTGGAAGGTCATCGGTCATTTGTCTTTTGCCCAGGTCACGACTCGGGGGGGTATGGCTCGAGGAGTTCTCAGACATAATGAAGGCGTTCGAGAATGTAGAACAAGGAAAGAGAGGAAAAATCCGGGTCTCTACCTTGGCAGGCACGTCTAGAGCAGAGGATTGATCGCCAGAAATGCGCTCTGGGAAATGAAGGAAGCAAAGTGAGGAAATTCTTCATTTTCATCTATTTATAGGCGCGGGGCACAAGCTCGAAATTCCCGAAAGACTAGGGGCCTTTTTGCAAGGAATTTGAAAAGTTATCATTATTATGGGCGGGAATCGAGGCGCCAAGAGACTTGCGTGACGCTTGGGATCCCACATTGTGTCGGCCGAGGCGACCTCCAAGGCGCAGCTCGCCTACGAGCTCGGTGCCCCCGGAAATAGTTCGCCAGACCTCAAGTTCTCCAGCTCGCCCACACATTGGACAAAGTCATGATGCGCGCGAGCTGGGGGGCAAATGTTGATATGGCGAACTAATACGTCGGTTTCAGAAATAATCCCCAAGGTTTGCCAGTTCGCCAGAGCCGGAGCTCGCCCGTCTGAGAGTACACCAGAGCTCGCATGATACCCTGGAATCTGGTCAAGTCTCGGGAGCTCGCCCGACCTACCGGAGCTCGCCCATAGGCTCACTCGTTAGTCAATAGGATCCTGATGGCGCGCTCTTTTTCCCTCCGTCCGGTTTGTCCACAAGGGTGGTTTACGGAGAGGTTTTTAATGAGGCCCATCTAGTCTAAGGCATAGTAGTAGGACGAGGCGCGGTAAGGGAAGCGGTGTGAGAGATCAAGACGAGGGTAAGGAGCCCTCGTCAACACCGGAAGCCATATAGGTTCGTAAGGTGCCGTCTCACACTCGCACACCTATAAATAAGACCTCTCTTGTACTATTCACACAATTTCACATAATTCCGAAAATCAATACAATCCACACTGCAATATTCCTCTCTCTAAACCCTCTACTCTCCCTCCTCATATTATATCCAAGAACACAAACTCTTGGATTATTGTTTGATAGGATTAATATGTTGTAAAGCCACATAAACAAACACCGTTAACAAATTCTATCAACAGAGTACTCAGTGGACTTTTGCTTAGTCCAGTTGAGATCAGGGTAGTCGACTCTTCTGTTGATCAGAGTACATTAGTGGAATTTGTCAGATGGGTCCACTGATGATTCTTGGTTGTTCCCCCTAGATCAGTTGCCTGTGGATTCATTCTGGGTCTAGTAGCCTGATTAGCTTGCTGACTCAGGGTCAAGTAGACCCAACTCCACTGATAGCTCATGAAACCTTGCTTCAGCCAAAGGTTTTGTGAGTATATCTACCCTTTGCTTGTCAGTGTGGATCTTCACAAGGCATACATCCTTCTTTTCCACATGGTCTCTGATGAAGTGATGCCTTATATCCACATGTTTGCATCTTGTGTGGAGAACAGGGTTTTGTGATATAGCAATAGTACTATTGTTATCACAGAAGATAGGTACTTCACTGGCCTGTATGTTGTAATCAGTTAGTTGTTGTCTTATCCACAGAATTTGAGCACAACAGCTTCCAGCAGCCATATACTCAGCTTCAGTGGTGCTTGTTGCTACTGAGCTTTGTTTCTTTGAGAACCAGGATATCAATTTGTTTCCAAAGAATTGACATGTTCCTGTGGTTGATTTTCTATCAATTTTACATCCTCCATAATCAGCATCAGAGTAGCCTGTTTATTCAAAGTTATCATTAGAGGGGTACCAAAGTCCCATGTTGACAGTACCCTTGAGATATCTTAGAATTTTCTTTGTGCTTCCAGGTGACTTTTCTTTGGACTAGCCTGATATCTCGCACAGATCCCTACTGCATAAGTGATGTCAGGTCTGCTTGTAGTGAGGTATAGGAGGGATCCAATGATTCCTCTATAAGTAGTCTGATCCACTGCTTCTCCTTCTTCATCAGGTTTAAGCTTTGTGTTTGTATTCATAAGTACCCTTACTACTTTGCTTGAGCTGCAACCAAATTTCTGAATCAGCTCCCTTATGTACTTGGCCTGATTGATGAATATTCCTTCAGGGGACTGCCTGACTTGCAGTCCAAGGAAGAAATTCATCTCTCCCATCATAAACATCTCAAATTTTCCTTTCATGAGATGTGAGAATCTTATGCAAAGGTCCTCATTCTGAGATCAAAATATGATATCATCTACATAGATTTGGACCAAAAGTATGTCTTCTCCATGTGTGATTCTGAAGAGTGTTCTGTCAACATTCCCCTTCGTGAAACCATGTTCCAAGAGGAACTGAGATGAAGTGTCATACCAGGCTCTTGGGGCTTGTTTCAGGCCATATAGAGCTTTCCTGTTGTAGACTTTGTTGCCTTCCTCAAAGCCAGGGGGTGTTCCACATAGACTTCTTCATTTTGAACCCCATTGAGGAATGCACTCTTGACATCCATTTGGTAGACCTTGAACTTTTTGTGAGCAGCATAGGCAAGAAATAGCCTGATAGCCTCTAGTCTGGCTACTAGTGCAAAGGTTTCATCATAATCAAATCCTTCAACTTGAGAGTATCCTTTGGCAACCAGTCTTGTTTTATTTCTGACTATGACATCATTCTCATCCTTCTTGTTTTTGAAGACCCATTTGGTTCCAATGATGTTGGCATGTTTTGGTCTTTTTACAAGCTCCCACACTTGATTCCCTGTGAACTAGTTGAGTTCCTCCTCCATGGCAATGATCCAGTTTGGATCCTTTAATGCTTCTTCAATGGTCTTGGGCTCCTGTGCTGAAAAAAATTAGCAAAAGAGAGCATTCTCTCCATGAAAACTTCTAGTCTTGACTCCAAGATTAGGATCTCCTAGAATCTGACTGATTGGATGATCAACCAACCAGCTTCTTTTGGATTATCCTCTCTCAGTGGGGTTATCCTCTGTGGATATCTCTCCTCCTGAGATTGAGTCACTAGTTTGAGCAATTCTAAGTAATTCAGGAGATAGGGCAGAGGGTAAGTGTCCTGAGTCATCATTCAGGGTTGTTTCTATGTTATCAGCACAGTCTAGTCTAGCTTCCCCTTGAATATTATGCTCAGTGTCTAGCTTGGCCAGCTTCTTCATTGACAGTTGTTACCTGAGGAGCTGGGATTAGGTCATTCAGCTCATTTTTATCACTATTGGTCTCCTAAGGCTGGTTTGACCTCTGAGAGCAGTCCTCTGACCCATATTGGTATGTAGGCATCCACCTTCTTATAAGTAGACTTGTCCAGGGTCAGGTTAGTCATTTTATCAGTGATTTCCTTAGTAGCCTGATCTTTCCTAGACTCAAGGGTAGATTCATCAAAGACAACATGGGGTGTTTCTTCCACAACAAGGGTCCTAAGGTTGTATACCCTGAAGGCTCTACTGACTTGGGAATATCCAAGGAAAATTCCTTCATCAGCTTTGCTACCAAAGGTTTTCAATTGTCTTTTCCCATTATTGTGAATGAAACACTTACAACCAAAGACATGAAAGTAGGATAGGTATCCTACCATTCCATAGCTCATAGGGGGTTTTGCCTTGAGTTTTGGTGAGCATGGATCTATTCTGAGTGTAACAAGTTGTGTGTATAGCTTTAGCCCAGAACCTTTTGGGAATTTGTGCATCAGCAAGCATGGTTCTGGCTGCCTCTTTTAGGGTCCTGTTTCTTCTTTCACCTATCCCATTTTGTTGAGGAGTTCTAGCAGCTGATGTCTCATGGGATATACCTGACTTATTACAGAAGCCAGTAATAATAGAATTTATGAACTCAGTACCTTTATCAGATCTTATCTTGATGATAGATAGATCCTTTTCATTTGAGATCTTCCTGAGTAACTTAGGTAGCCTGAGTTGGGTATCCTTTTTGCTGGACATGAGTATCACCCAAGTGAATCTTGAGAAGTCATCTACCACCACCAGTGTGTACTTGCTTCCATTGATGCTGGCTGGTGAAACAGGTCCAAAGAGGTCCATGTGTAGAAGTTGAAGTATCCTGTCAGTGGAGGGAGTTGTCTTGCTTTTGAATGAGGCTTTTATTTTCTTTCCTTCTTGGCAAGCTTTGCAGATGTGGTCTTTATTGAACACCTCATTTGGTATCCCTTCCACTAGGCTCAACCTTGATATCTTGTTTAATGTCTTAAAATTTAGGTGGTTGAGTCTTCTGTGCCACAGCCAAGTCAGATCACTTGTGCTTTTTGCAATGAGGTAGATCTCTTTTGGACATGATCTCCAATCTGCAAGATAAACGTTACCTTTCCTAAACCCTGTTAGTAGTACCTGTGTATTTGATACATTTCTTACACAGCACAGGTTACTTGAAAACTCAACATTATATCCTTTATCACAGAATTGGCTTATAAACAGTAGGTTGTGTTTCAACCCACTAACATATGATACATTTGTTACCTGGACTGACCCTATCATCAGGGTACCATAACCTTCTCTGACTCCTTTAGAGTTGTCACCAAAAGTGATCTGAGGGCCTTTCCTTTCCTTGTAGTTAGTCAGGAGACTTTTGTTGCCAGTCATGTGCCTTGAGCAACCACTGTCCAGATACAATTCATCCATTGAAACCTGCGTAGAAATCAATTCTTAGGTACCCATTTTGTGTTGGGTCCTATTTGGTTAGCTGTACCTTTAGGGATCCAAATATGCTTAACAGTCCTATATACTTTGGACTGGCTGATTTTTCTCCCATAAACATCTATATAAACAGTAGGCTCTTTAACTGCCCTAGGAGTTGACTGCCTATATATGTTGGTCCTTTGTGGGACAGGTGGCTTGTTATACCTCCTGTTCCTAAAGGGCCTTGGTGCAGCTGGCCTTAGGTGTTGTTGATAAGGAGAGATATGACTCCTCTCATAGGGCCTATATGAGAGTGGTCCCCTGTAGTGAACCCTTCTGTCAACTCCCCTGACAAAGGATTCAGACCGGTTTGTCCTCTGCTTAGATTGTCTCCTAGGAGAAGATCTATGCTAAGAGTATGTGTACTGAACAATACTCCATTTGTTTTTAGAGGATTTTCTTCTATGGAGTTGATTCTTCATGGAGTTAATTTTGGGAGGTGTATAGGTTGTTCTAGCCTTTTCAGTGGACCTACTTGGCACTATCACCTCCTCTGTAGGTTCAGCAGGCCTTTTGCCCTTATCAAGGATCCTTCTGGGATTCTCAGAGGACCTAACAAACACTCTCTCATTACTACTGGTAGATGCAGTATTGAGGGGGCCTTCTAAGGATGTGCATGGAAAGAATCCTATCCCATGTCTGATGTCTAAGCTATTTTGTAAACTCATGATTTTCTCTATAGCAAGAGAAGGTTTATTCAGAGATTCTAGCTTTCTCAGCAGATGATCCTCAGATTCCTTCAGCAAATTTACATTGCTAATGAGGGTTTTGACTTGAATAGCTAACTCATTATTTTCACTAGCTAGCCTAATCTGATCATTGGTCAGTGCTCTGATCAGCTCAACCTTTGCACTGACCTGACTTTTGAGTGTTTCCACTTCATTTGTCAGGGCAATGGTTTGGGATGCTGAGGCAAGGTCTGCCTCAATCTCAAATTTAGCTAGCTTGGTATTTTCATTTGCTAGCATCTTGTTTTCATCCTCAAGAGTGAGGTATGCCTCTTGCAACCTGGAGAAGTCAACCATCAATTGTTCCAAAGAGAATTGAAGGTTGAGGTCCCCTGCTGACTCTGAGCTGGGCTCAGGTGAGTGTACAATTATTTGACAAAGTTGAGATTATACCTCAGGTTCATCATTGGCCATGAGGCATAGATCATCATCACTGCTATCAGTGAATATCTCCTCAGATGAGCTTGCAGCTTCCTCATCTTCTGCTACCATTGCTCTTCTTTCCAGTCTCCTGTCTCTCTTAGCCTGTCTTTTCTTTCTTTCCTTGGAACTCAGCTGAGGGCAGTCATACTGGAAGTGGTCTGTCTTGTTGCACTGAAAGCATCTCTAGTCATCATCTTCAGCTTCTTCCTTGTCCTTTCTTCTGGATTCTAATTTTGAGGTGGATTTCTCACTCTTGTTATTTTTCTTGTGTTCTTTCTCAGGTTCCTTTTCATTTTTGGGAGTGAATCTGGACTTCTTTTCCTTGCTATCCTGATAGTATCTCTTGTACTTGCCAAACTTTGAGTTCAGCTTCTCGAATCTTCTTGCTAGAAGGCTCATTTCTTCTTTTAGCTCAGTCTTGCTTTGGGACTTGCAGGGCTTGTTGGCCTTCTTGATCTTGGCCGGTTCAACTTCAGAATTAATTACCTTGAAGACTACTCCTTTCTCAGATGAGGAAGGCTCTTCTGTTGCTCTTTTCCTTTTGAGATCAAACTCATAGGCCTTGAGTTCTGAAAATACTTGCTGCATAGACATGTTAGATAGATCTTTGGTGTTCTGAGTAGACATCCCATCTAGGTGAGAGTCCCCTGAGGATTTTGCGAGCAACCTCCCTCTTGGTATACACCTTTCCAAGGGAGTTAATCTCATTCATGATGTCAGTGAACCTGCCATCAAGCTGATCAATGGTCTCATTTTATTCCATTGAGAACTGTTCATACTTTTGAACAACCACTGACAATTTATTTTCTTTTATTTTGTCAGTTCCCTCACACAGGAGAGCCAAAGTGTCCCATATCTCTTTTGCAGTTGTACAATGGACAATCCTTCCCATGACAGAGTCAGGAATGGTGGTGTACAATATATTCATGGCCACAAAATTGAGATTATGTCTCTTCCTCTCATCAGCAGTGAAGTCATCTTCATCCTTAGGCCACTCTTCTCTAGGATCATTAATTTGAGCTTGTGTGATCCTAGGATTAGCAGTCATAAAGACAAAGGGACCCCTTGTGATTACTCTGAGCATTTCATCATGCACACAGGCTAGGTGAGCCCTCATCCTTATCTTCTAGAAATCATATCCTTCTACTGAGAACTGGGGTAGCTTGTGATGTGCAAGATGATTGAGAGGATTGGTTCCCATGTTGGAATCTGAGCTTTCAACTACATTGGTATGGGCTACTCCTGTGGCAGTGTTCCCTGTGTTGATTGATCCTTCTGCTTGTGTAGACATATTTATCAAGAAAACTTCAAGAAATGTTTGTCAGATCAGTTCAAGTGACCACTTAATGATATATCAGTGCAGTGGATCTATGAACCCCCGCTCTGATACCACTTGTTGGTCCCAAATAGACAAAGACAGGTGTATGGGTGGGGAATACACCTGTATGTACAGATTTTTTTCAAGGATCAATTTACAGTAGACTTTCTTAAGAGCACAGGCCACTTGTAAAATATCAATGGACTTGAAGGTCGACTGACAAGTAGCCTGAGGATCTGATCAGTTTGAGTTGTGCAGCTGATTATTTATAAACACTTGAAGTTACTAACTCACTCAAAAGCAAAAGAGACACAGGGATTTATAGTGGTTCGGAGTTAAACTCTCCTACATCCACTTTTCCTGATTTAACAGGAGAGTTCCTTAAGCACAGGAATTCCTTGTTTTAGAGTGCCAAGGTGCACTGATCAAGAATATCTTCTCTTGATCTCTAGGATTGTCACTGAGTCCTATTCCTCTCAGATTTCAGACCGAGACACTCCTCAGCTTACTTTCTCTTACTCACAGCCTTCAACCTATCTCAGTATAGAGCTTGAGTTTTCCAACTAAGGTTGAGATAACCCTTTACAGTGATGAACAGAGTCTAGATTGGGTTATCTCAGTGGGCGTCTAAGATATTACAGTGTAAGCCTAAATACAAGATTAGATTCTAAGCAATGTGAGCACTTGGGAAACTAGAGTGATTTCGAGTGCTAGAGTGTATGAACTTTTCAGATTATCAGTTCTGCTTGTTAGTTTCCCGTACTTGGCTTCTTCTTAAACTCTTGTATTTATAGACTTGAATTTGAAAGACTATCCTTTGGAGAGATAGTTTCAAATTTAAGCTATTTTGGTGTACCAACGTTCTTCCATATTTTTCTCAGATTTTGGATGGTCAAATCTGTGAAAATGTAGCAGTCCAACGTTCTAAAGATCTTCTTCAGATTTTGGGTGGTCAACTCTCAAGCATTAATGGTTGAAAGCTCATTCTGCTTAGAGTTAATGCAGCCTCCTTTGAAAATTGTGCTATCCTAGGTAGTTGGTTGCTTCTGGACTTGGTACTGACAGGTCAGTCTTTGTGTCAGGTCTGTACATAGGTGGCAGCTTCCCATTGGCCTGTCTTAATTGTTCCTCAGTCCAGTCCTAACGGTTGCATTGAAGTCCTCTGTCTTTTCATCAGGTGACTTAGAACATTCTCTTTGCTGTACTTAACACTTCATTTATGTGTTGGCTACTTCCTTCATAAATGCTGAAGTCATTTAATGTATCAGGTTACTTCTCTTCAGGGGAGTCCTTTCAGGCTGCTTGGACTTAGTCTTCTGGGGTGCACTTTTCAGATAGTGGGTGTATCTCCTAATCCTACATCAGGCAAGTCTAAGATACATCAGGTCAGTTTCTATACATTAGACTAGTTTCCAACAAAGTGTCCTGTCAGTTCACAAACTTATATTCTAAGTTTTTATCATAGACTCTGTTGATAGAATTTACTAATGGTGTTTGTTATGTGGCTTTTTTAACATATTAATTCTACCAAACAACAACCTAAGATTTACGTTCTTCAGGATGATGTAGAGAGAGAAAGTAGAGAGTTTTTAAAGAGAAAAATGTTTGTGTATTATGATTATCTCCCTGTAATAGTACAAGAGAGGCCTTCTTTATAGGTGTGCAAGTATGAGGTGGCCCCTTGTGAGCCTATATGGCTTCCGGTGTTGACGAAGGTTCATAACCCTCGCCTTGGTCCCTCACAATGCTACCTTTACAATGCTCTGTCCTACTACATATATGTTCTATTTTAAACACTCATGACCCTGATCTCTCGTGTTGGGCGAGCTTCCTGGCGAGCTTCGATTCCTTGTGTGATTCCAGGGCTGTGTAAAGGTGGGTTTGGGCCCAGCCCCGTTGGCTACAGGCGAGCTTCTCACCGACCTTCTCTCTCGAGCATGGTTAGTTACCTGGGCGAGCTTCCCTTCGTCTGGGCGAGCTTCCATTCATCTGGGCGAGCTTTCCTTCGTCTGGGTAAGCTCCCCTTCTTCTCGGTGAGCTTCCCTTTGTCCGGGCTAGCTTCTACACGTTGGCTAGCTTCTCCACATTGGCTAGCTTCTCAGCCTTCATGCCGGCCAGCTCCTCAGCCTTGGTTATTTATCCTTGTGATCCTTCATTAGTAGTTCGCTTTAGTTCGCCTATCAACATTTGCCCCACAACTCGTCCACATCATGATACTTCTAATGTGTGGGCAAGCTGATTTACCCCTGTGGGTGAGAGCTTGAGTGTAGGCGAACTCCCAACTTCGCTGTTCTAATTTGGCTTCTATTTGTTTTCCGCATGTTATTATTTTTAAGTAGCTCATATTTATTTATTATGCGTATGCAATTGTTTGTCTTATACCACTTAGGTAAGCGAATCGTTCATCTTACGCCGCTTCGGGCAGCGAATCGTACTTGTTTATTTGGCACTTATTTGTTCGTCTTACGCTGCTTGGGACCGCAAATTTCTCGTCTTACGCCACTTAGGGCAGGGAGTTGTGCTTGGTTGTTCACTTGGGCGATCAGGTTTTAAATACCTTACCTTAGACGTTTTAAATCGTCTGTTGTGAACTTTTTCTTATCTTCGGGTTGTGGGTTCTTAGCGATCCTTTAAGAAGGATGCTTTAGTGAACCTAGGCACTTTAGTGGCCACAGGTTCTTAGTGATCCTTTAAGAAGGACACCTTAGTTAACTCGGGCACTTTGATGGCCTTTGCCTCGAGCATTGACAATAACATTATTTGGGACTAGTGTCCTTGCGTATTTTGAGCTTTTTGCTTCTTGATGGTTTTGTGTATCAGGGTCTGCCCCCCAGTGTAGTGTTGAGGTATCGATAGTTTTGTGGTCGCATACTTGTTCATCGAGTTGTTTGTCTGAGTCTTGAGCTGCCTTCTGGGAGGCTATATAGGTGGCGTCGTCAATATAGGTGGGATGGACATTGCCTGTAAAGACGAGATAATCATGCCTTCAAGAAGTATTACTGCTTCGAGAAGGCGCATCGCCTATAAAGACGGGATAATCGTGCCTTCAAGAAGTATTACAGCTTCGAGAAGGCGCATCACCTATATAGGCGGAATCATGCCACTGGGAGGCGCATCGCCTATATAGGCGGCGGCATCAATATAGGTGGGATGGACATCGCTTATAAAGATGGGATAATCGTACCTTCAAGAAGTATTACTGCTTCGAGAAGGCGCATCGCCTATATAAGCGGAATTATGCCTCTGGGAGGCGCATCGCCTGTTGGTCCAAAAGGCAGGTTTTAGAGTAAGAATACCCTGAGTCAAGTCTAGAAGGGGGGGTTGAATAGACTTGAAGGGATTCAAAACCTTTTTCAAATTTTTGGCTTATTTCAAAAACAGCAGACTACTTGAGATAGTCAGAATTTGAAAATTGTGCGCTGTGGAAATTTGTGCGGAAATGATTTAGTGAAAATCAATTTTAGGTTATGTGCACAAATAAAGAGCAGGAAATAAAGATGCGAGACACAAAGAATTTATAGTGGTTTGGACAAAAGGTCCTACTTCACTCTCCACAATCCAACAGGAATTGTGGGGCTCTCCACTAACTTTACTCAGTCACTCACTCACAAACTTCGAGAGTACTACTCTTTTACAATCAGTCAAAGCTAAAACAGCAATCGACTTCTAACAGCTTCTACAAAGTTTACAAAAGATATGTTTGAATATAGGGTGTTGAGTGCGAGTAATAATTTTGACAGAGTTTTGGCAAGCTTAAGGTGCGTGTAGATCCGTTACTGAAATCATCACTGTTACTCTAATTTATAGTGTCAAATAACTAGCCGTTGGGATAGACTAGAAATCTGAGATCCTATAATCTCGCATTCAATCAATCATGAGAATTGAGTGAATCTTCCTTCTTGATTCCCATAAATCTTCGCGATCCACAATCAATCAAGTTTGTGTCCTTGATTGATTGATCTACTATTCTGTGAATGTTCCTTCTTGTGTAGCAAGTCAACCCTTAAAAATGATTCCGAAGAATCTGGGCGAGGCACAAGACTCCAGCTGATCTGTCTCCTCAGCTGGTGTATGGTCTGCTGGTACTTGGACCTCGGCTGATGTGCAGGTCTGCTGATGTGCACCTCAGCTGATTTTCTGGACCTCGTCTTGAGTTTCTTTATCCTTGGTCCTTGTCTTATCTGCGACGTGCTCAGCTGATCAGCTGATCTTCTGGTATCAGCTGATTTGTTTCTCCTTATGTTCTCTTCTTGATACTCCAGTGTCAGCTACTCTGATCTTCTGTCTTCTAGAAATGGCTAAGTCCTCAAGGCCTCAGCTGGTCTTCTTCTCTATGAAAGCTTCGGATCTTCTAGGCAGCAAGGTTGATTCCCCCTTACTAGAACCTATCTAATCCTAACTACTCATCAGCTGACTAACAAGTTCAGCTGGTCCTATTACAAGCTGCTTGGTTTATCATATCATCAAATCATTTAAGTGGAATATCCTAACAAATTCCCCCTTTTTGATGATATCAAAACCAACTCAGCTGATCTCAAAGAATAATCATGTTTAATCCAAGATCAACATAGGACAGAAAAGAAGATCTTTAGATAAGATCTTTCAGACAGAAAGTAAAGAGCAGCTGACAATAAGAAGTTGTCTGGAAAACCTAAACTTCATTAAACAAAAAAATTAGTTACAAAAGATGATAACCTGACCTCAGCTGACTCAGCTGGTCTATTACATTATCAACGGTTTCTTGTTGTCCATAGGTACATGCATCCAATCGAGAAACCTCTTCTCTATCCCCTTCAGAGCAGCAATAGAGGTATCTGGAAAGAAGCAAGTCACCATCTGCAACCATATCTTCCTGATTTCTATCAGGTCAATCTTCCCACTATCATCAGTTGGTGTAGGAAAATACTCTATCTCAGGCAACTCCGGCTGAACATCCACCTTCAGCATAACTTCAGTGATTGCCTTAGACAAGATTGGAAACATCTCCTTTAGCCATTCTCTGAAATCAGCGTTCTTCTCCCTTTCTCCTCTGGTATCTTCTCCTCTGAGAACATAGAAATGAATCATGAGCCTTGCTTTTATCGTCCTCCAGAGATCCACAAGCTCAGCTGGCAGGTCCTTGCAAAACCAATCAATTGGTCCGTCAAACAAAGGTTCATTGGGATCACGTACGTACTTTCCAGCCTTTGACTTGCTACCCTGGGAACTCATCTTCCCTTGTTTCTTCATCTTCCTCTGATAGCGTCTCTCCAGCTCATCATTCATCTCTCGCTCATGCCTCTTGTTCCTCTCTTCTGGGGTCTCCTTCTCAGCAAGTTGCAGTTCTTTGGCAAGTTTCTCAACAAGCTCAGTGTTCATGATATGTTTCTTCTTCTCTCTTTCCTCAACTATCACCTCTTGTCTCTGCAGAGCCTCAGCCATCCTCTGATCTCTTAACACCTGAGCCCTCTGTTGTGCCTGATTTCGAGTATTGACATACTCTTCTACATTCTGAATCCTGGCTGACAGAACTCCACTATTTTCCATTATCAGCGCCTTCAAGGATTCCATCTCGGCTTTCAACGAGGCAGTCTCGGCTTGCAGAGCAGCGATATCAGCTGAGTTTTTCTCTTCCCCCTTTTTGATATCATCAATAGCAGATGAAGAGGGTAGAGAGGTGGGAAGCTTATCAACAGTAGCTTTAAGATCCTCCTGACCATCTTTGCACTCGGCAACTTGTCTTTCCAGATTTTCAGTCATCAGCCTGATCCTATCAGATTCAGTAGAGAGGGAGGCAGAAGCATCATCGAGGAATGTCTTGGCAGTATCTTTGAAGCTTTGGCGAGTGTGGAAAAGCTCTTTCCTGATGACATACATGCTGTCCTCAAGAGCATCTCGCAGCTTGTTCCGATGGTCCAGCAACACTTGGTGGACATGCTGTTCAATCAGCGAGGGGGCAGCAGACTTGGCAGCCAATAGAGTGGCTTTGACTTCCCTGATATGATCATCAAAATAATCTTTTAATCTGTCAAGAATATCAGAAGTCACCTGATCAGTCGGGTTGATTTCGTAGTTTGCTGCTGGAGAAATAAATTCTAACTTCGCTATTTCCGGGCAATCCAGCGCAACCCCATCCTTAAGCAGCAAAGCACGTGCAACCTTCCGAAGACCTTCGGGTGTGGTCAGCTGAGATAGTGCCTTAACCTACAAGGCATCCATCAGAATCTCTTCCCACTCAGTGAAGGCAGGTTCACCCATTTCCTTCACTAATTCCAGAAGAAATGTAACGGGGCCCTCTCTCGCCTGAGCCCAGGCTAGACCATCAGACAGCAGGTCTTGGTAAGCTGGGTAAGGGTTGAGTTCTGGGATATATAGGACAAGATAGGCTAGGGCAGTGATGATCATCCCTTGTTCAACAGGCCCTTTTGAACGAAGGTGAGATAAGGGAGCTTGTTAGGCCATTTTTATGGGGAAGTTGGGGGTTTCTAGGTCAATGGGTTCAGGGTGAGAGGGTTGAGGATTAGTTGAAGGCTCACCAAAGGCAGCTATCTCCTTTGGTTCATTGCCAGCTGGGAATTGTGAAGGTGAGGGGTCAGCTGGGGGTGTGGAGTGTGTAGAAGTTTGGGATTTTGGAGATTCATGGTGTGATGGGGAATGGGAATATGTTTGTGGGGGATCAGATGAGGGAGTAGGTTGAGCTGACCTGATAGGTGAGGCGGCAATAGGTGTGTCTTCTGATGGTACCTCTTCAGAGGAATGAACAACCTCTGTCTCAGCAACTGACGGCTCTGCTGATTCCTCCTCATCTGACTCCTCTTCTCCTTTATCAGAGTCAGAAGCAGACTCTTCCTCTGAACCACGTTCCTCAGCTGATTCCTCCTCTGCTGGTTTCTCTTCTGCATCAGAGGGCTCATCTACCAGCAGAGTAGATTTTTCGGCTGAAGACTTCTTTTTCAGGCTGCTCAAAGGAGCGGTATCATCTTCATCATCAGAGTCAAAGGAAGTTTCCTTTGAACAGGTGTAACATCCCTCTTGGCCTTCTTTCTTCTCTCAACCCTAGCAGCAGGCTCAGCAGCCTTTCTCTTCTGCTTCTTCCTGGCACCAGCAGAAGGACCCTGAACAGCTGGTGCTGGATCAGCTATAGAGTCTGAATCAGCAGGTCTAATGATATCCAAATTGCTTCCCCTAAGGAACTTGGTATGGTTGTAGTCGACAATCCATTCACCATCCCACTCGTGCTCTGGCAGCAGATGTCTCAAGATTATGGTAATCTTGGTAGCCATAGAACATTTGGATTTCATCCTATAAATCTGCTGACCATTCACAATTTCAGCAACACATCGCTTAGACTCCTGCTCCAAGCGGAACCACAGCAGACTCACCCAATCTGCTTGAACCCCATCCAGTATCGTGCGAGCCACACTTAGGTGAAGTTTGGTCACAGCATCCAAACTTCCTGCTAGAATAACTTTGGTCACGATATCCATCAGAAACCTAAACCTCCTCCTCAGCATATTCTTTTTAAGGTTTGTGGTCTTGTTCTTCTGACTCTTTCTCGTCGTCATTTTGAAGGTAGTCAGATAATCCGCTTCTATGTATGTGTGGGGATGGACACCGGAGGTTGATAAATCAAAAATCTGAGCAGCAACTTCCTTAGACAAGATGACTGTTTCCCCATCAACCAAAGAACCAATGGTGTTAGGGCTGAACTGGGCTTTGAGAAGAAACTGGAAAGCATAGTAGTTCAAGGTCTTGTGGTCAGGAGGCGTCATGGATATGAAGGTTCAGAGATTATGATGTTGAAGAAGGTTTAGTATCTCTCGAATCTCTGGAACCATAGTTGTGTCGTAATCAACACACATCTCGGCATACATCTTCTTCTTGAGCATCTTTTTCAGAGCTTTGTTATCCATGGCTTCAATACAGAGATTAATAGCACAGAGAAATTTGCAGAAAATAGAGTAGAAGATAGAGATATATTGAAGCGAGAAAGTTTTTAGAGAGGGGGGTAAAAGGGCATTTATATGAAACGAGAGGAATGAGCAGTTTTTCCAAATTAAACACCGATCAATTTTGATCATAGATTTGTATATTGCATCACACAAATCAAAGGTCCAGATAGAGAATTTTGGGGGTGATGAGTAAGTGTCAGGTTTTTGAAAAGGTTTTTGGCCTAAAAAAATTCTGCCTTTTGGTAAAAGAGGTAATGATTAATGTTTTTGTGATGTAATAAGGGCGGTGAGAAATTAATTACCACTGACACTTTATTTTGGGAAAAAGTAATAAATCCCCGAATTTTCAAAAAGGAAAGATTTGATTGCCAATTTTCTAAAATAATTTTAGAAATTAGGGATTTATCAAATTTTAGAAAAGATTCTTATATTTCAAATCGATAATCGAAAAACATAGAAGGAAAATATTTATCAAGTAGTTGTCTTGGCATGATCAGCTGATAAGATGAATCCTCTTGAAAATCTTTTCTGCTCATCTGGGTCCTCTATGTCAGCTGACATGGGTCAGCTGAGGTGAAATGGTCTTATCTTACTCTCATGACTTATACCTGAATCAAGTTAGATATAACAGGATAGGAAAAGAACACGAAAGAATTAAATAGACATACCAGATCAGCTGATGTAAAGATCAGCTGAATACCTCAATAGATTCCCCCTCAGTTGGTCACCAGCTGACTATCTAGACGACCTTTTATTCCCCTTCTAAAGAATTGCCTCTCCATCCACCATTCCTAACTCAGCTACCAATTCTCTGAATCTTACCTCTGCTAAAGGCTTGGTAAGTACATCTGCTTTCTGCTTCTCTGTATGGATCTTATACATCCTGATGTCTCCCTTCTCATCATGGTCTCTAAGAAAATGATGTCTTATATCCACATGCTTACATCTGGTATGGAGAACAGGCTTTTGAGTAATGGCTATGGCACTTGTGCTATCACAGAAGATGGGTATCTCTTCTGTGATCACATGGTAGTCCCTCAGCTGTTGTCTGATCCAAAGCAGCTGAGAGCAGCAGCTACCCGCAGCCATGTACTCTGCCTCAATTGTGGAAGTAGCTACTGAGTTTTTCTTCTTGGAGAACCAAGATATCAGCTTACTTCCCAGAAACTGACATGTGCCTGAAGTAGATTTCCTATCAATTTTGCACCCTCCATAGTCAGAATCTGAATACCCACTCAGCTGAAAATTGTCATCAGCTAGGTACCAGAGGCCTAGATTGTAAGTACCCTTCAAATACTTCACAATCTTCTTTGTTGCTTCCAGATGAGATTTCTTAGGATTTGCCTGAAACCTTGCACAAACCCCTACTGCAAAGCTGATTTCAGGTCTGCTGGCAGTGAGATACAGCAGAGAACCAATAAGTTCTCTGTAATGAGTCTGATCCACTTTCTCACCAGCTTCATCTGGATCCATGCTAAAGTTTGCCATCATGGGAATCTTAACTTCTCTGCTGCTACTAACTCCAAACTTCTCTATCAAATTCTTGGCATACTTAGCTTGGTTGATAAAGGTTCCATTGGACATCTGCTTCACCTGAAGTCCAAGAAAGTAGGTCATCTCTCCATCATGGACATCTCAAACTTGCTTGTCATCAGCTTGCTGAACTAATCACACATCTGCTTGTTGGGGGAGCTAAAGATGATATCATCCACATAGATCTGCACCAAGAGGATATCATCTCCATCTTCTTTTCTGAACAAAGTTTTGTCTATCTTTCCTTTGTTGAATCCACTATCCAGCAGGAACTGTGATAGAGTATCATACCATACCTTAGGTGCCTGCTTTAGTCCATATAAAGCCTTCTGCAAACCTATAGACCTTGTTACCAATTTCAAATCCTGGTGGTTGTTCCACATATACCTCTTCTGCCAGGATTCCATTCAGAAAAGCTGACTTGACATCCATCTGATATACCTTGAACCCTTTGAAAACAGCATAGGCAAGAAACAATCTGATGGCTTCTAGTCTTGCCACATGAGTAAATGTCTCATCATAGTCAATCCCCTCTGACTGTGAATACCCCTGAGCTACTAGCCTTGCCTTGTTTCTCACCCCAACATTATTTTCATCCTTCTTGTTCTTGAAGACCCATTTAGTGTTGTAGGATCGGCTGCGTTGAGTAGAACTGATGTATTATCCTCGCAAACCAACACGGGTCTTTTCTAGCCTGCTTATGTCCTCACTCACACACACCCTAAAAACTTCCCAGGGGGTCACCCATCGTGAAATTTCTCCAAGCCAAGCACGCTTAACTTTAGAGTTCTTTCACAATGGGCACCAGAAAAGAAGATGCACCTTGTTGGTATGAGTAGTACAATTAATTCCTTTAAACCCAATATCTAGCTTCAGCGCCACGGGCGGCACGCAAATATGCCTTTAATCGAGCGAACGAGTGGACTTGAGCACAGCTCGCCTCCAAGGCAGGGACTGCTAGAATTTCTCCCAACAATCCCCCCCCCTAGCAGTAGCCTGACTTGAAGCCAAACATACCACTATTTGCGCCATGGGGGACTCGAACCCGTGACCTGTGCTCTGATACCAATTGTTGGTCCCGAAACGAGTATAATCAGTGTATGGGGGGAATACACTCATGTCAGATTTTTCTGAAAGACTCAGAAAAATGCTCTAACACTCTCAGTCATGATTTCCTTAGGTACTCAGTGTGCTGAAGGTCCACAGGGGCAGCAGGGACGGTTCAGTTACGAGTCAGATAAGCTGAGTGTGAGTAAAGTGCTCGGAAGCTCAGTAGAGATAACAAACCTACTGACCGCTCGGAAGCTAGTCAGTTGGACCACTATCTCAGTGAGCTAGAGTACGTGCGGAAAGTGAGCCCTTAGTATCTACTCATTTTAGTTTCTGAAAAACATTTTCTCTGAACTTGTTTAGTAAACTGGTGGTTAAGGCTGAGTGCACAGTGTTAAGATTCAGGATGATTGATTCAGACCTGAATAAGAAAACGATGCAGAATGTTCAGTTTATTATGATGACAGTTATGATCCTGAACAAAACAGTAAATCAGCACACATGGGACTTTTTAATGTGGTTCGGAGATAACCCACTCCTACGTCCACGACCTGATTTAACAGGAAGCTATCCTCAAAACCCTGAGGATAGGTACTTGGGTTTTATGTGCCAAGGGACACGAATAGCCAACTTCCTCTCTTAGGAACTGACCCCTGGGCGTTTTACAAGTCCCAGTCCTTCTAACCAACCGATCTCACACCTTGAGTGGTTTGGTATTCTGGTTTCCAACTAAGATAGCTCTAGCAATACAAAATAATGCTAAATATTAGAGCTATCGATCTAAGCAAATACAGAGTGAATCCTACTACAACACCAGGGAAATTTAATTACAGAGTGTTGTTTATAGTATGCTTTGAGAGCTTGGATTCTTGAGAGTTTTCTCTTGGAAATTTCCCGTTAGCCTTGAATGGGTGCAAGGCTCTCCATATTTATAGGTAAGATTCAAAATAGATCCGTTGGAGGAGATCAAATCAAATCTTTCCTATTTTAGGTAGATTGCAGGCTAGAAATACTGTTTGACCTAACCGCCATGCTTATTCTGGCAAGTTGTCACATCATCTGCAACTTTTTGAGACGCATTAAATGCCGCATTAAATGCTGCGCAGACTCCGTACATACGTGTCGAAAGATCATTGGCTCTCCGTTCTAACGGCTAGTTAACTTTCAGACATTTGTCCTTCCTCGTACATTCAATACTCTAAGTCTCTTGTTAATAACTCAGTCTGAACGTGTGTCTTAATGGAGTCTTACTGACATTCTCTTTGTCTCTTGTCCCATAGCATAAATAGCCTTTTGCTTTGGACTTACATGATTCAGGTGATCTGAACCACGGCCTGAGTCAGGTACCATGTGCATTCAGCACAGCCTGATAGGTTATTCAGCCCAGTATGTGTAAGTCCATTCAGCACAGCCTAATAGATTACACTTACTCTTCACTGACTAAGTTCTGTCCTAAGTATGCTTAGTGTACTCAGTAGAAACATCAGCCAATGGTACTTCAGGATTGACTTCAGGATGGATCAGCAGGCTTCGTTCTTCAGCTTCAGTATAGGCAGTCTTCAGCAGAACTGACTCTGACTTCTTCAGGATGGATTGCACATCAGACTTCAGTAAATCCCAACAATTTCCCCCTTTTTGATGATGCCAAAACCCTTAAGAAAATTCCTATTCATCTATACAATCTACTGACTTAGTCAGTGAGAACAACTCAGTACCACCTGACAAACTAGGTACTTAGTCTATAAGATGAAAACAAGGAATGGGTTAGTACAGTTCTTGATAAGGATTCAGAAAAGTAAATTCAGGAGTCAACAAGAAGTTGTACTCAGGAAAAATAAAATAACTTCATTGATTGATATAGAATTACAGTTATCCTGAAGCTATTACAAATTCCTGAACAACTAGCTCCTGATCTAGTCTTCATCCTTATTCCATACAGCTTGTGGAATCTCATACATCTCCAAGACTCGGTTCAGGAGCAACTTCATCCTTTTTCGATCACCAACAGCCCCGGCAGCGCGTCCTACTCTGACGACTTCTTCTGATATTGCTTTCCGGTCTAGTTGTTTGGAGTTCCTGAAGAGTGGAGGAGGATACTTGATGAATTCCGGAGGAGCGATCTCGACACCTTCAATGTCAGCATGTCTGATGATTTCAGCCCAGAGATCAGGGTGCTCTTGTGCCATCCAGTGATGGAGTATAACGTCTTTTTCTTCAGTTAGATCGTCCCATAACCCCACCACGTAGAATAGGTAGGCCCACCTATTCCGGATCGAAATCCATACCTCCAACATCTCTATCGGAATGAAGTCTTCCACAAACTGAAGTGGAGGAGTGCCTTGTTCTGGATTAATTACCATTTTCCTCTGAGTCTTCATCCGAGATCCAGAAGTCACAGACTTTTTCTTCTGAACCTGCGAAGTCAGATACTCATTGGACTCTTTCAAGCGCTGGATCTGACTGAGGAGAGAAATTTCCTTCATCTTTGCTATCTTTTCAGCTTCAGTCATCACCATTTTCTTCTGAGTGGTCAACCCAGTTCGCATTTGTTCATCCATTTCCTTGTACAAAGGCTCCAGAGCGGGATCCTCAGACGACCTCAATCTCTTCGGCTCTGAACCTTCAGCAGCTTCGATGGCAGCGACGGACCTTGTCCTCTTTCTTTCCGCCGCTATCAGTTCAGGGGGGAAGTTTTTCTTCTTTGCTTTACCAGTAGTGGCAATCTGCTTCTTCCCTTCTTCTCCCTTTTTGGCATCATCGTCATTTATCCGTTTGACAACTTCATTTACTGACTCCGCCAATAGTGTAAACTGACCATCCATATCAGTCTGCTTCCCCTGCAATTGCCCAATCTGCCTGGCCATCCCTCTCAGGCCAACACTTAGCTTGTCGACGGCTGAATTATGCTCAACTTTTAGCCGTCCTTCAAAGCTCATCATCTGATTGTTCAGGGCAGTAGCAATTGCATCCTTCTCCAGTTCAGACATTTCATTCAGCAGCTCCTCTTTCAGTTCAGCTTTCAGTTTGGCCAACTTTTCATCAACCAGTTGATCAACTTTTTCAGACAATTGTTGATCAAGAAAAGTGGCAAGCTTATTCTCCTGCTGAATTTGTAAATCTGAGACCATCTGATTGCAGCTTTGTATGGCACCTTTTGCTTGCTCGGAGATAGCAGTGAGATCTACTGAATGTTGAGTTCTGACTTCTCCAAGAAGATCTATTGCAGCATGCATATCAGTGGCCATTTCATTCAGGTCTTTGTCCATCCTTTTCATTTTCTTGCTCAGAGCTTCAGAATTTGAATCAACCCTACTTGCCTTTCGCTCAACGAGAGTTATTCTTCTGTGACAGTTAGCAAGTGCTCGTGAGGAATTTTCAGTGAACATAGCTGCTGGGGTGATCCAGTTTCCTCTGACTCAGATAAGACCTGATCGACCCTCTCCTGAAGCCTCCGCAGTCCCGGGTCCAAGGGGTGCATCATCGGCCGGTGCACTGACTCCTTCAGTTCCACCTTGCTGAATGTCTTCAGCAATCACAACTTCTTCTCTCTCATCTTTCTTCTCCTTCTCAACTTTCTCAGGCTCTGGCTCGGGGTAGATGCGTCTGACAGTCCTGATGAAGTCTGCCATTTTGATCAGGTGATGTAAAGAATTCACGTTGAAGTGATCAAAGAGGGCAGCTTCAGTCTCAGCCATACTCTCCCATCCTCTCAACTCCCCAAGCTGACTCAATTCAGGCCATGTGGCATTCCTGATCATAGCATAGGTGCGAAGTTGCACTACCGCCTCCTTCTGAGCTTCTGAGAGGTCAGGAAACCTCCTCTCCACCATTTCAGCAGCCCCTCCCCTAGCCACTATCTCAAAATTAGGCAATATGTTCTCATCAGGCGCGGGGAAAGGCCACGGGGCTTCAGCCTGAATTGGTTCAGCAGCCTCCTGCTCAACTCCTCCTTCCTGAGCAGGTTCCACCTGATCCTTCTCAACATTCTGATAGGTTGAGGCGATGTCGAAAATCAGTTGATCGGGATCAGGGGATGCAACGTCCGGAACGTAAGTAATGGGAGCAATTTCAAGAGCGGCCTGAGCCGGTTCCTTTTCCGGAGTTGCATGCTGAACAGCTTCTTCAGTAACTCTCTCTTCCACGAGTTTCTTCTCTCGCTCTACTGACCCTGAATAAAGAAATTTGAACTTCTGTTGCTTGGGTCCTGAGGGCTTAGATTTGACCTCCGCTGGCTTTGCAATGTCAGACTCAGAAGATTTGCTCGCCTGAGCCTTGACTCTCCCAGTCGTGCTCGCCTGAGCCTTCTTCTTCTGAGTCCGAGGTCTCCTTTTTGCACCAGCATCATCGGAGTAAGCCCTGAAGAGATCAACTTTCAGAGGAATCTCAAGCGACTGGGCCTGATCAACGTCCCTGAGATCCAGAGTTTCCAAAATCAATGAGATCTTGGTGCCATAGTGCATCTTGGCCTCGAACGTTGCCTGACCCTCAGGCGAATACTTAATTTTGCTGGACTCAGCTACCAGCATTTGGAGGAAGTAATCCTCCCAGTTGAAGTTGTGCATTGAGGCGTCCGAGATTGCCATCATCGTATAAAGCTTTGGTCTGGAGATCTGCTCCAATCCTCCTGCAATCCCCATAACTCCCTGACTTGTCAGGTCGAAGAAATGACGGTTCTCAGTCCTCAGGACTGATTTGTTGAGACCTGACCTTAGGACGACATCCCCATCGCATAGAGTCTGGAGAAAGTCTCTCTCGTTCCCAAACCCGTAATCCACCGGGCTTCATCCAGAACTGGGGAGATTAAAGACCTCCTTAATCTTTCTCCGGATGTTGAGTGACCCACCTCCTGGTCATCTCCTCCTCACCATCCTTCCCTTTTACACAAGTGGTCAGGGGAATACATGTTTCCCACTCCTGGGAATCCTTGTTCTGCGTCATCTTCAGATAAAAGGCAGCAACAAGTCTCGGGTGGAGTCTCTGTGGTCTGGCTGTAATGAATTGCAGAAGACCTGCATTTTCGTATAATTCTCGCACAGGCAAAATATCTGGGTGATTAGAAGAAAAATTCCCAAAGGGTTCATAATGAATCTCATATCTTAAATGGAAAAGATTTCCAAAGAAAGAATCTGCAGATGGAGAAGCCATGGGGAAAAAAATATGAAGAGGATAATAGAATCGGATTGCAGAGAGAAATATGTTAAGAAAATATTTGGGTGCATAAAGATTTTAATAGCACAATCTTCCCATATTTATACAACAATTCGGTTTGAATCGGATGGTTCAAAAAGTAATGACTTATGGGATTCAACGATTAAGATTAAAACGCAAAAAGCATTTAGACTCTTCGTTTTTTTCAAAAGTTATTGGTCAAACTTTATCGAAAACTGTTCCCGCCCACAGTGCATTAAATGCACATTAGAGCATGTCTGTATTTAATTCAAATAAATTGTATTAAATAATAACCGAATATTAAAACGAATGGCTGGGATCATTTGGCAAATTAAATTGATTTGACAATACAGCAAACAGTATAAGGATAATGCATGCAAGATCAGATGACTAGATAAAAATTAGGAAACATACCAGTCAGTCAGATTTGTATTCTGACTGATACCACTTATTGCACTATCAGGGTGACAAGCCCTGAGTTCTGTGTCCTGAAGCTTAGTTAGTCTATACTGATCATCCTTTTTATACTGAATGTTCCCCCTACAACCATTCACATTCTCTCTGAGATTCCTTCATCCTGAGTCCATATGAGTTATTCCTCCTGACCTTGTGCATTTTGATCAGAAATTCAGATAGAATCTCCTAAGCCTGGGTCAAGTAGTCCTAACTCTACTGATAACTCAACAAACCTGGTTTCAGGCAAAGCCTTAGTCAGGATGTCAGCTCTCTGTTTTTCAGTAGGGACTCTCTCCATCCTGATGTCCTTCTTCTCAACATGATCTTTGATAAAGTGATGCCTGATGTCTACATGCTTACACCTTGTGTGTAAGACTGGGTTTTGGGATATGGCAATGGCACTATTATTGTCACAATAGATTGGGACTTCAGTGGCCTCTATTTGGTAGTCTCTCAGTTGTTGTTTCAGCCAAAGGATCTGAGAACAACAACTGCCTGCCGCCATATACTCAGCCTCAGTAGTAGACGTTGCAACACTGGTTTGCTTCTTAGAAAACCAAGAGATCAGTTTACTCCCTAGAAACTGACATGTGCCTGTAGTTGATTTTCTATCAAGTCTACAGCCTCCATAATCAGCATCTGAATAGCCAGTCAGTTCTAGGTTGTCATCAGAGGGATACCAAAGTCCTAGATTGATTGTACCTCTCAGGTATTTCAGTATCTTTTTGGCACTCTCTAGATGACTCTTCTTTGGATCAGACTGATACCTTGCACAGACTCCAACTGCATAAGTGATGTCAGGACGACTAGCAGTCAGATACAATAAAGATCCTATCAGTGCCCTATATTCAGTCTGATTTACTGAGACTCCTTCTTTGTCAGGATCCAGCTTTTCATTTGTGTTCATGGGAATACGTGAGACTTTTTTGGACTGAACTCCAAATTTCTGAATCAGGTCCCTTGAATATTTGGACTGATTAATGAAAATTCAGGAGTCAGTTTGCCTGACTTGGAGACCCAGAAAGAAATTCATTTCTCCCATCATAGACATCTCAAATTTCCTAGTCATCAGCTTGGAGAATTTCTCACAAAGCTTCAGATTAGGAGATCCAAATATTATGTCATCCACATAAATCTGAACCAAGAGAATGTCCTCTCCTTCTGAAATCCGAAAGAGGGTCCTATCCACTGTTCCTTTCACGAACTCGTGGTCTATCAGGAATTGGGATAATGTATCATACCAAGCTCTCGGAGCTTGCTTCAGACCATAAAGAGCATTCTTCAGGTGATATACCTTATCACCAACTTCGAACCCTGGTGGTTGCTCAACATAAACTTTCTAATTCAGTACACCATTCAGAAAGGCACTTTTTACGTCCATCTGATACACTTTGAATTTCCTGAATGTTGCATATGCCAGAAACAACCAGATTGCTTCCAATCTTGCGACCGAAGCAAAAGTCTCATCATAGTCGATACCCTCGGCCTGAGAGTAACCCTTTGCTACTAGTCTGGCCTTATTCCTGACAACAACATTCTTCTCATCCCTCTTGTTCTTGAAGACCCACTTGGTGCCAATAACATGTTGACGCCTAGGTCTCTCAACCAACTCCCAAACCTGATTCCGCTCAAACTGATTGAGCTCATCCTGCATGGCTAGGATCCAGTTGGGATCAGCTAGAGCTTCTTCTATGCTTGTAGGTTCCTGATCACTCAGGAAACAACAAAACATAGCGCTTTCGCCAAAGGACAACCTAGTCCTGACCCCCTCATTGATATCACCAATGATATCAGCCAATGAGTGATCATCTAGCCACCGCCTCCTGCTGACTGGAGCACTGGGAGCTACTGACGTTCCATCGCCTGATCCTGAAACATTAGTCTCGACAATAATAGGCAAAGAAGCGGAACGAGCAAGAACAGGGGATACTGAGTCATTTCCTGAGGGTTGACCAATATCAGAGAAATTGTTTCCCCCTACAGTGTTGGACTCAGTAACTGTCTCAGGTGCAGAAGCATCATCACCGATAGTACGTACCTCAGGTTGAGTCTGTCCCTCTGTCTGAGACTCAACATTTTCCGAGGCTGGGGCGTGCTGAGGGTTGGCCTGAAGTCCATCCTGATCTTCATCATCATCATCCCATCCCTTGGGAGCACTGACAAGTTTGATCTTGAATTCAGGATTCTTCAACTCAGTCTTGTTACCCTTTTGGTAATTCCCTCAGTGTCAGGACTTGAAACCTGTTTCCTATGCACTGATGCAGTCTCATCAAACACAACATGAGGTGTTTTCTCCACACAAAGGGTCCGACAGTTATACACCCTGAAAGCTTTACTGACAGAGGAGTATCCCAAGAAAACTCCCTCATCAGATTTGCTATCAAAGGCTTTCAGCTGGTTCTTTCCCATTGTTCAGGATGAAACACTTACACCCAAAAATATGGAAATAAGAGATGCGGGGCTTCCTCTTGTTCCAAGTTTCATAGGGTGTCTGAGCATGTTGTTTGTTCAGCATAGATCGGTTCTGAGTGTAGCAAGCAGTATTGATTGCTTCAGCCCAGTACTTCTTGGGCAGTCCTGATTCAGCCAACATGGTCCTGGCAGCTTCCTTCAGGGTCCGATTCCTTCTTTCAGCTACCCCATTCTGTTGAGGGGTCCTGGCTGCAGAAATCTCATGAGCTATACCTTGGTTAGTACAAAAGTCAGCTATAATAGAGTTAATAAACTCGGTTCCTCGATCTGATCGGATCCTGACTATGCTCTGACCCTGTTCAGTACTCAATTTCTTGAGTAACTCTGGAAGCTTGACCTGAGTCTCCTTTTTGTTCAGCAAGAAAATAACTCATGTGTACCTGGAATAATCATCAACAACAACAAGGGTATATTTCCTACCGTTTATGCTGACAGGAGTAACTGGACCAAAGAGATCCATGTGCAGGAGCTGAAGCAATCTGTCAGTGGAGAAGGCTTCTTTCACTTTGAATGAGGCTTTAGTTTGCTTGCCTTCCTGACATGCTCCGCACACGTGGTCTTTGCTAAAAACTTCATTAGGTAGACCATCTACAAGGGAAAGTCTAGAAATTTTGTTAATAATCTTGAAGTTTAAGTGACTCAGACGTTTATGCAAAAGCCAACTGAGTTCAGAGGAGCTCTTAGCGACCAAACAAGTTTCAGGAGGACTGCTCTTGAAGTCAGCAAAATATACATTGCCCCTCCTGACACCTGTAATCAGAACCTGTAGTGTAGATTTGTCCTTCACAAGACACATGTTAGATGTAAATTCTACACTATATCCTCGGTCACAAAACTGACTAACCGAGAGTAAGTTATGTCTCAGTCCCTCAACATATGATACATTCAGTACACGGACAGAGCCAATAACAAGGGTTTTGAATCCTCTGATGAAACCCTTAGAGTTATCACCAAAGGTTACCTGCGGGCCTTCCTGAGCTATATAATCCTGAAGGAGATCACGAAATCCGGTCATGTGCCTGGAACATCCTGAGTCCAAGTACCAGTCCTTCATCAGATCCTCCTTCCTCTTCTTGTAGCCCGCAGCGACCTCGTCATCTGCCATCAGGCAGAGGTCATCATACTCTTCATCGGAGAAGAGTTCAGGGGACCGGCGTCCTGGGCCATCTGAATCTGAGGAATCCTCATCAAATAACGCTCTCCGGTCTGATGCCCTGAGCTCTCTCTTGGCTCTCCGATCCTCTCGCTCACGAGCACTGAGCTCCGGACAATCATACTGATAATGTCCGGTCTTTTTGCAGTGGTAGCACTGATCTACATTAGAAGCAAACTTCTTGTCAGTGTACCTTTTATCAGATGACTCCCTCCTGCTCCCTGATGATCGTTCAGGTTTGGAGCTGGATCTTCTGGGATCATCATCTCTCCTCTTCTCATCTCTTCGTTGCTCAGGCTCGTTGCGATCCCTCCTGGAATCTGAACCCCTCCTTTCTTCTCTTCGGGGGCTTGATCTCCTGGGGCAGGAGTACCTGCGATCACGGGAGTCAGTATAAAATTTCTTATACCTTCCGAATCGAGAGTTCAGTTTCTCGAATCGCCGTGCCATCAGGCTGTACTCCAAGGCTAGCTCATCTTTGTTCATATCCTTTAGAGACTTGGAGCCAGATCCAGCCTCAGCCTCAGGAGTAGCTTTAAGAGCCACGCTCTTTTCCTTTTCAGGAGTCTTCTCCTCACTAACTTCCTCACTGACAACACCCATCTTCTTCCTCTTATCGAGGTCGAATTCCAGAGCCTTTAACTCAGAGAATAGGTGAGAGTAAGGAATGTTTGTAAGATCCTGAGTGTTTTTCAACAAGATTACTCCTGTGTCCCATCTTTCAGGGAGACAGTTTAGGATTTTAGAAGACACCTCCCTCTTGGGAAACTCCTTCCCAAGGGTTGCTAGCTCGTTCATCATCTTAATGAATCGAGCTTCCATCTGATCGATGGATTCCCCTTCTAACATCCTGAAGGCCTCAAACTTCCTGATAGCAAGATCTCTCTTGTTCTCCTTGATCTTTTCTGATCCCTCACTCATCTCCCTCAAGGTATCCCAGATCTCCTTAGCTGTCCTCAGGTGCATGAGTCTGACCGAATTCTCGTAAGAAACGGTGTGGAGTATAATGTTCTTAGCAACATTATCCAGTCCGATTTGCTTAATCTGATCAGAATTAAGCGCGGACCTCTCCACTTCTTCATCTCCGGTGGCTGGTACAGGGACATTGCCAGCAACAGTCCAGGTCGTCTGAAGATTTCTCATAAATCTGATCGGGCCATGCTCAATCACCTGTGGCATCTGATCATGGATAGAGTAGAGATGTGCAAGTACCCTGAATTTCCAATAGTCATAGTTGTCAATAGAGAATTCAGGAAGATTGCCCTCGAGGCGTTTAGAACCGGATGCCATGGTATGCAGTTTTTCAGAAATAAGATCTATTCAGTAGACCACCAAAAGTTTCTCCTCAGAAACTGTTGGTAAACAAAGTCAGTGGTCTTTTGAACCACCGCCCTGATACCAATTGTAGGATCGGCTGCATTGAGTAGAACTGATGTACTATCCTCGCAAACCAACACGGGTCTTTTCTAGCGTGCTTATGTCCTCACTCGCACACACCCTGAAAACTTCCCAGGGGGTCACCCATCGTGAAATTTCTCCAAGCCAAGCACGCTTAACTTTAGAGTTCTTTCACAATGGGCACCAGAAAAGAAGATGCACCTTGTTGGTATGAGTAGTACAATTAATTCCTTTAAACCCAATATCTAGCTTCAGCGCCACGGGCGGCACGCAACTATGCCTTTAATCGAGCGAACGAGTGGACTTGAGCGCAGCTCGCCTCCAAGGCAGGGACTGCTAGGATTTCTCCCAACAAGTGCCTATGACCTTCTAATGTTTGGGCCTCTCCACTAGAGTCCAAACATCTTGTCTTGCAAACTGGTTTAGCTCCTCTTGCATAGCTACAATCCAGTTTGGATCTTCAAGGGCTTCATGGATATTTTTGGGTTCTATCAGGGACACATAACAGCTGAACTGAGCACCCAAGTTTAGCTTTCTTCTGGTCTTAACACCTATACTTGGATCTCCTAAGATCTGCTCAGCTGGGAAATCAGACAACTTCTTTTTACCCCTCTGAGGAGCCATGGTCTGCTCCTCTTGGGTTTTATCTGATATTCTCCCTTGGTTAGTGTCAGGAGTCAATGTGCCATCATCTGGTGCTGATGAAGGCTTATCAGCTGACTTGGGGTCATCATCTGAATCTGAATCTGATTCTATTCTGGGTACCATTACCTTAATCAGATCTGGCTTATCTAACAGATTCAGCTGATCCACCTCATCTACTAGCTTCTCTTTGTTGTACTCATGAAAAGATTCATCAAATACAACATGGGGTGTCTCCTCCACACAAAGAGAGGCCTTATTAAAGACTCTATAGGCTTTGCTACTTCCAGAATATTCCTTCAGCAACCTTAGCATCAAAAGTCTTTAATTTAGTATTTCCATTGTCATAGATGAAACACCTACACCCAAAAATATGGACAGAGGAAAGGTTAGGAGTTTTACCTTTGTACATTTCATAAGGGGTCTTGCCATGTCTCTTGACTGGTAGACACCTATTTTGGATGAAGAAAGCAGTGTTGATGGCTTCTGCCCAAAATCTTTGAGGAGTCTGATATTCAGCTAACATGGTCCTTGGTGCCTCCTTGAGGGTTCTGTTTCTCCTTTCAGCTAACCCATTCTGCTGAGGTGTTCTGGCAGCTGATGACTCATGCTGAATACCATTATCCCTGCAGTAATCAGAAACAACAGAGTTAAGAAACTCAGTACCTTTATCACTTCTGATTCTGACTATGCTGAGGTCCAGCTCCTTCTGAATCCTCTTGAACAATTCCAGCATCTTGACCATAGTCTCATTCTTCTTGAACATGAACACTACCCAAGTGAATCTTGTATAATCATCAACAATCACCAGTGTATACTTCCTTCCACTGAAGCTAAGAGGTGAGACAGGTCCAAACAAGTCCATATGAAGCAGCTGCAGTGCTTTTGTTGTTGAAGTACTCTGCACATCCTTGAATGAGGCTTTAGTCTGCTTTCCTTTCTGACAGGCATCACACTTCTGCTCAGATGCAAACACCTCATTTGGTAGTCCTCTGACTAGACCCTTCCTTGCAACCTTGTTGAGAGTTGAAGTTCAGATGACCTAATCTCTTGTGCCAGAGCCAGCTGACTTACGGTGAGCTTTTAGCAACCAAACATGAGTTAGCTGGACAGCTTGCAAAATCTGCAAGATACATATTACCTCTTCTGAGGCCAGTTAGTAGCACCTGCTCATTTAAATCATTAATAACAAGACAAGAGTTCTTAGAAAATCTTACAGAATACCCCTTGTCACAGAATTGGGATACTGACAGAAGATTGTGCATAAGACCTTCTACATAGTAGACTTCTTCAACTCTTGTTCCTTTGATCAGCAGGGTGCCAACTCCTCTGGTGACTCCAAAATTATTGTCACCAAACACATCTCTAGGCCCATCAAGCGTCACAAAGTCCTGAAGGAGATGCTTCTCAAAAGTCATGTGCTTTGAGCATCCGCTATCATTGTACCAGACATGGCTCTTGGCTTCTCCTCTCTCTATTGGGCTAGAGTTTGCCTGAAATTAAAACTCAGGCTTTAGGTACCCTTTCTTTGGGTCCTAATTGGTTAGTTTCCACTTTCTGGATCCACAAGTAAAGATCGTCCTTATGAGGTTTAGGAGATCTCAACCTTCTACCATACTTGTCCACAAAGATCATCTCCCTCAGAGGATCTCTTCTGGGGCGATGAGTGATAACAGCAGGTTTGTAGGTGGGTTGCTCAAAAGGATAGTTTTGGCTTGAGCCTCTGAATGACTCATATACTTTAGCCGGTGAAGGCTTGCCTACTTTGGTTACATTGAATGTAACCCAAGGCTGAGGTCTATTTCGCTTAGTCTTACTTTGCTGAGATGGCCCAGGCTTATCATTCCTCTGCTGATTCTGCTGAGGTCTCCTTGTCTTAGCAGAGCTATGACTTGGATGCCTCTTCTGGTCTTGGGGCTTCTGAGCTTTGGACTTATGTTGGTTATCAGCAGGCTTCTGAGTTTTAGTACTCTTCTGCTCTGCTGAAACCTTGTGATCTCCAGCAGACTTCTGAGCTTTGGAGCTCTTCTGTCCAGCTAGGCCCTTTTCTGTCCCTCTGCTCTTTTGCCCTTCTGATCCAGATGCAGGCTCAGCTGGCCCTTTACCCTTTCGAGGATCCCTAATTAACCCACTGTCACCTTTCTTCTTCTTTTGTGGTTTGGATTTGGGATAACCAAGACCCCTTTTGTCATTCACAGTTTGTGAGGACTCGGCAATTTTTGCCTTAGTAAGCTGGTCCACTTTCAACTGAAGCTGCTGTGAATTTTTTATTGTCAGTTCATTCTGCTTGAAGAGTTCATCGAACTTAGCTGTCAGCCGATTATGTTCTTCACTTAAAACAGTGTTCTCAGAAAGCAGCTTTTCTATCAGCTTCTCATGTTCCTCACATTTTGCTATTAAGTCAGCAGACTTGTTAGCATGTGAGTCATAGGATATCACTGGCAGTCTAGCACTTTCCAGATCCTGTCTCAAACTTAGAACTTCAGCTTTCAGACTAGAGTTCTCCTCTTCCAGCTTAGAACAAACTTTTAAGGAGGATTGGAGATCAGATAACAACTTGTGTATATCTGACAACATAGAATAGGTAGAAGAGCAAGATGAGCTAACAGAGGGGGTAGGAGAATTTACCTCTTCTACCTTGGCCATAAGGCAAATGTCATCTTCTGACTCAAAATCAGATGAAGATGAGGATGAGCTGATATCCTGCTTCTCCTCCTCTGCCAGCAGAGCTCTCTTGTCAGCAAATCTACGATCTCTCTTGATCCTCTTCTCTTCTCTCTCCCTTGGTGTAAGCTGAGGACAATCATAGCTGAGATGCCCTGGCTTGTTGCAAGAATAGAAAACACCATCTCCTCCTCTCCTGGGACTTGGTTCCCTCCTTCTCTCTAGAGATTTGTATATGGTCTCCTGCTCATCTGATGGTCTTCTGGAATCAGATGACTTCTGGTATCTCCTTGAAGAGTCATCTTTGTTCTTCTTCCAATGGGATCTGTACTTCTGGAATTTGTTTGACATCTTGTCAAACTTCTTGGTTACCAAAGCAAGTTGCTCTTTCAAGCTCATGTCCTCTGGAGTAGAAGACTTCTCTTGACTATCAGCTGCAGCAGAGAAGGCAACATTTTTTGCAGCTGATGATGATGATGGAGTCTCATCTTCTTGGTCTTCTTCTTGAATATCAAACTCATGTGCTATCAGATAAGTTCTTTGTCTCCTTGATCACAGTCACCTTCACTCTCCATCTGGGAGTGAGAGATCTCAGAATTTTGTTGTTGATCTCCTTCTCCTAATACTCATTTGGTAAAGAGCTCGTCTTATTCAGGATGTTTGTTAATCTCATATCCAGCTGATCGATTGTCTCATCAGCCTTCATCTTGAATGTGTCAAAAGTGTGAAGAACGGCATGAAGCTTATTCTCCTTTATTTGATCAGTCCCTTCACACATTAAGGAGAGTTTCTCCCACATCTCCTTAGTTGTCTTACAGGTTTTGATCTTTTCAATGTATTCCTTTGACAATGTCTCGATTATTTCAGTTCTTGCCACTTGATCAAAATTGAAGAGTTTTCTCTCAGCATCATTCAGTTCACTCTTCTTCTTTTCTGGCTTCCTTCTTTCACTGATCTCTGCCTCTGGAGTCTTACCATCACTTACTCCTTCCCAGCAAAATTTGATAGGCCCTTCCTCCAGAACATCCAGCATTCGATCATGGATGGCTCCAAGATGATTCTCCATTCTGAATTTCCAGTAATCATAGTCCTCTATGGAGAATTCAGGCAACTTCCTTGTCTTGGATCTACTCTTCTTGTAAGAAGCCATATCTGCAAGTGGTTAGATAAAATGCACACAGAATTTTCTAAAACAATTTTCAGGGATTTGTCCAGGTGACCACCAAAAGCTCTAGAAGGGGGGTTGAATACACTTGAATGGATTCAAAACCTTTTTCAAATTTTTGGCTTATTTCAAAAATAGCAGACTACTTGAGATAGTCAGAATTTGAAAATTGTGCGCTGTGGAAATTTGTGCGGAAACGATTTAGTGAAAATTAATTTTACGTTATGTGCACAAATAAAGAGCAGGAAATAAAGATGCGAGACACAAAGCATTTATAGTGGTTCGGACAATAGGTCCTACTCCACTCTCCACAATCCAACAGGAATTGTGGGGCTCTCCACTAACTTTACTCACTCACTCACTCACAAACTTCGAGAGTACTACTCTCTTACAATCAGTCAAAGCTAAAACAGTAATCGACTTCTAACAGCTTCTACAAAGCTTACAAAAGATAAGTTTGAATATAGGGTATTGAGTGCAAGTAATGATTTTGACAGAGTTTCGGTAAGCTTAAGGTGTGTGTAGATCCGTTACTGAAATCATCACTGTTACTCTAATTTATAGGGTCAAATAACTAGCAGTTGGGATAGACTAGAAATCTGAGATCCTATAATCTCGCATTCAATCAATCATGAGAATTGATTGAATCTTCCTTCTTGATTCCCATAAATCTTCGCGATCCACAATCAATCAAGTTTGTCCCCTTGATTGATCTGGGAATGTTCCTTCTTGTGTCGCAAGTCAACCCTTAAAAATGATTCCAAAAAAACTGGGCGAGGCACAAGACTCCAGCTGATCTGTCTCCTCAGCTGGTGTATGGTCTGCTGGTACTTGGACCTCAGCTGATGTGCAAGTCTGCTGATGTTCACCTCAGCTGATTTTATGGACCTCGTCTTGAGTTTCTTGATCCTTGGTCCTTGTCTTATCTGCGACGTGCTCAGCTGATCAGCTGATCTTCTAGTATCAGCTGATTTGTTTCTTCTTATGTTCTCTTCTTGATACTCCAGTGTCAGCTACTCTGATCTTCTGTCTTCTAGAAATGGCTAAGTCCTCAAGGCCTCAGCTGGTCTTCTTCTCTATGAAAGCTTCGGATCTTCTAGGCAGCAAGGTTGATTCCCCCTTACTAGAACCTATCTAATCCTAACTACTCATCAGCTGACTAATAGGTTCAGCTGGTCCTATTACAAGCTGATTGGTTTATCATATGATCAAAACATCTAACTGGAATATCCTAACATCGCCTATATAGGCGGCGTCATCAATATAGGCGGGATGGACATCGCCTATAAAGATGGGATAATCGTGCCTTCAAGAAGCATTACTGCTTCGAGAAGGAGCAACGCCTATATAGGCGGAATCATGCCTATGGGAGACGCATCGCCTATATAGGCGGCGTTGTCAATATAGGCGGGATGGACATCGCCTTTAAAGACGGGATAATCGTGCCTTCAAGAAGTATTACTGCTTCGAGAAGGAGCATCGCCTATATAGGCGGAATCATGCCTCTGGGAGGTGCATCGCCTATATAGGCGGTGTCGTCAATATAGGCGGGATGGACATCGCCTATAAAGATGGGATAATCGTGCCTTCAAGAAGTATTACTGATTCGAGAAGGTGCATCGCCTATATAGGCGGAATCATGCCTCTGGGAGGCGCATCGCCTATATAGGCGGCGGCGTCAATATAGGCGCGATGGACATCGCCTATAAAGATGGGATAATCGTGCCTTCAAGAAGTATTACTGCTTCGAGAAGGCGTATCGCCTATATAGGCGGAATCATGCCTCTGGAGGCGCATCGCCTATAAAGACGGGATAATCGTGCCCAAAGGCATCTAGTGATTATCGTGCCCGGAGGCATCTGGTGATAATCGTGCCCGGAGGCATCTGGATTTTAACTGCTTTAAGAAGTAATTTTTTCATTCCTCTGGAATTTAATTGCTTTAAGAAGCAATTTTTTCCTCTGAAATTTAATTGTTTTAAGAAGCAATTTTTCCTCTGAAATTTAATTGCTTTAAGAAGCAATTTTTTCCTATGAAATTTAATTGCTTTAAGAAGCAATTTTTTCCTCTCCTAAACTAATCCTGCAAAGAATTAATTCTATTCTGCAAAACTAATTTAATTAGTTTATGCCAAGCATATTAGGTTTATATAAAAATTGGGCCTAACTTGCAGGATTAATTTATTTGCATTTTTTTCCGCAGAGAGTTTAATTACTTTAAGAAGTAATTTTTTATTCTTTTAAATTAATCCTGTAAATAATTAATTTTTATATATGCAAAATTAATTTATTCTCTTAAGATATAACCTGCCCAATTATTCTTTAATAGCCCAAAGAAACATGTAATGGTAACGGGCCTTAAATACTGGAACAATAAATACCTGACGTGGGTTTTCTTTTTATTTTTCCTTCATAGGCAATCAACTTGTTTGAATAGGTCCTTCGCCAACCACTTTGATCAACCACCTCCAATTATCATGAACGTGTGCAGTGCCGAAACAATGAAGAGGTTGACGCTGAGGGTTCGGCGGCAGCCGGAGAGTGAGGCGGGGTAACGATAAATAGCTTCTACCCCATCACCTGCTGCTCGAATCGCTCCCTACGCTAAAATTGATGAGTACTGGAGTGTATTATTTTCTCTTTTCTTTCTTAAAGAATAAATAATATAATTAAATCTCAGAAAACGATGAACTTAGCTTTCAATTTTGCATCGTATGAACGAGACTTTTGTAAAACGGAGGTTCGACACACTTTAAGAGGCAATTTTTGTCTCTTGTGGTTGTGGTTGAATAATTCAGTGCAGGAACTTCTTACGCGAATGACTCATGTAGGCGAGGAATTCACGTGTCTTCACTTCGTCCTCCTTCATTCATTATATATATATATATATTTTTTTTTTTTTTTTTTTTTTTTTTTTGCTAAGGCCCAAACGTGCCACAAAAATATTAAGGCCCAATTCTTGCATAACCACCTTGAACCTCGCCAGGTAGTTCTTCTTCCCTTTTTCATTTTTTTTTATTTGCCGATACACAACTCTCTTTTTCTTTTATTTTATCGGCAACTGATCCATGTTAAAGAGCCCACCTCGTGAGATTTGAATTACTAACCGCCCATCATATATGACTTGGTCAACTCCTTCATTTTGACTTGGTCGACATGATTTGTCCAATACTTTTGCACAGGCGAACGAAGTAACATAGGCGCATACATCCATGAACATTCAGCCCACTCTGCGATCATCCCGAAAAATCACGGCGAGCAACTCCTTTGAATGAGTACCAGGTGTGCGAACAACTTATGGCGGAAGCGACTCCTTCGGCGACGAACAACTTCAATTGGTGAGCAGCCCGTTGCGGCGAACAGCAGGTGCGGCGAGCAGCAGGCGAGGCGAGCTTCTCCTGGTGGCGAACACCTCATGCGGCGAACATGTGGTGGGCGAAGAGCCTCTTCCGCGAGCAATTGCGAAATTCGGCGAATGGATCTCTTGTGCTGACAACGGATGGGCGAGCAGCTCTTCAAATAAGTTTTGGGCGAGTAGCTTGTGCACGGACGTCGGCGAGCAGCAGGCGCGGCGAGCTTCCATCCCGACGAGCTTCCATCGCGGCGACCTTCTAGCAGTAGTCACTGCGAGCTTCCATCCCGACGAGCTTCAGTCGCGGCAAGCTTCCTTGATCCAGCGAACCGGCGAACAGAAGATGTGTTGTCCTCTTGAATCGGTTCGCGTGCAAAGAGGATAAGCATTATCATAAAACCACCTTTGACCGAGTTCATTTCATTTCTTTCGAGTGAATAACAGATATTGGGCGATGTGAAGCGTTAGCTATGCTTAGGTGCCGCGATTAAATTCCGATGTGCGACCAATTTTGCCATACATTGGCGCCTTTGGCCGTCTGCTCTCCTTCTTCACAGTAATTTATTTGTAAAAACTGGAGACCATGTCTTCTTCGTCTAATGGTGGTAGCGTGTAATAGGTCACCAATTTCATTTTCTGAAATCATCTATCGAAAATAGAGATGTATGAACCTTCTTTTTGTGTAAGAACTGAAATATTAATTGTATTATTTGTTTTGATTATCAGAGTTCAAAAATACAGATTTGGTTCGTCTGCTAAATACGTAGATAACTTTGCATAGATTAATACCCTTCTTTGTTAATTTTCACAAAAGAACAGAAAGGAAACTTATCTTTTCAGTCGTGGATATTGTCCAATCTTGAAGATTAATTTGTGAACATTTTCAGGCAATAATTCGACGGTTCATACGGCCGACCACCCTCCTTCTAGCACCAAATTGTTGATAGAATTTACTAATGGTGTTTGTTATGTGGCTTTTATAACATATTAATTCTACCAAACAACAACCTAAGATTTACGTTCTTCAGGATGATGTAGAGAGAGAAAGTAGAGAGTTTTTAGAGAGAAAAATGTTTGTGTATTATGATTATCTTCCTGTAATAGTACAAAAGGGGCCTTATTTATAGGTATACAAGTATGAGGTGGCCCCTTGTGAGCCTATATGGGTTCCGGTGTTGACGAAGGTTTGTAACCCTCGCCTTGGTCCCTCACAATGCTACCTTTACAATGCTCTGTCCTACTACATATAAGTTTTATTTTAAACACTCGTGACCCTGATCTCTCGTGTTGGGCGAGCTTCCTGGAGAGCTTCGATGCCTTGTGTGATTCCAAGGCTGTGTAAAGGTGGGTTTGGGCCCGGTCCTGTTGGCTACAGGCGAGCTTCTCGCCGACCTTCTCTCTCGGGCATGGTTAGTTACCTGGGCGAGCTTCCCTTCGTCTGGGCGAGCTTCCCTTCGTCTGGGCGAGCTTCCCTTCATCTGGGCGAGCTTCCCTTCGTCCGAGCTAGCTTCTCCACGTTGGCTAGCTTCTCAGCCTTCATGTCGGCCAACTCCTCAGCCTTGGTTATTTATCCTTGTGTTCCTTTATAAGTAGTTCGCTTTAGTTCGCCTATCAACAGACTCTTAACACTTTGGGCTAGATTTCTAAGTTTTTTATAGATACATTGATACATCAGGAGAGTCTTTGGAATTTTATCAAAATATTTTTAAGTCATTTCTCAACAGTATGCACCCTAGTGCACTCTAGAATTTGCGTTTATTATTATCATTTGTGTGTATATTAGAATATATTCTTTTATTTATATGATTTGATACATTTAAAAATTATAATACTTGTGAATTAACTTTTATACTTAAGCGTAAGAGATGTTTTATGTTTATATATATGTATAGTAAAAAAATGTAATTGTAAAATATTTATATTTATTGACAATGTATTAAAATAATAAGTATTAGGATACAAACTTTCTGGAAGCAAGACAATGCATAATTGAAAAAATAAATAATAAGAAATTAAGTAATATCCGTATCATATATAATTTGGAACTCAGAATAAAGTATTATATAAAAATTATATTGAATATATATAGATTTTAATATTATAATACATTTGATAGTACATAAAAGTATCTATACCATATGTTAGGGCGATAAAAATATTGTGTTAGTTATATAGGTTTTTTTTTTTACAGCAAGAGACTTAGCCTGCTAACAATGATAAAGAGAAATTACATGGCTAAGCTTTGAATCCAACCAGGAACTTCTACTCCCAACCAATCTTGAGGTGAAGGAGAGTGAAATGCATACTTTGCTATCTCATGGGCGATGGTGTTTTAGGTTCAAGGAATATGGTTGATGTCTCGCACTAAGCCATCAACTAATTCCTCTTGAATCTCTTCCAAAATTGACCCTTCTGGACCGTAATAAAGTTCCTTTTTCAAGATTGATCTTACCACGTCCTTAGAGTCCAACCATACTCTAATTTTTCCAAAGTTGTAAGACCTGCACTTCTTGAGACCTTCTAAACTTGCAATTAACTCTGCCCCCAATACTGATTCTAGGTGATTAATGATTCTACAACCTGCTGCTTTTACCCTTCCATCCATGTCAGTTGCTGCAAATCCGATAGAGAATTTCATTTTGTCTTCATTAACGCCTGCATCAGTGTAGAGTGTAAGTCCATCAAAAGGGGTTTGATTTGTTTGAGATTCTAACCTTTCCAAATTGCCCTCCATGTGCTTTTGCAACGAGAGTCGGGCTTGCCTATAGCTATGAAGATATTGGAGGACCCAATCAATTTTAAAACCTTTCTGAAAGTCCACCCCAAATTTAACTTCGTTGTCTCCATGTGTAAGATCACATCTTGATTTCCAAATCCCCCAAGCAACCATTGCAATTTCCTCAAGACTCATATTATGCCCATTATTCATGATTTTAGTAAGAAAGTCCTTTGTCGATAGCCCTTTGCTTTCCTTGACAAGCTGCCATACATTTAATCTCTTCCAACACAGAGCGACTGCTGGGCAGAAGAACAGGGCATGCATCGTTGAAGCAGGGTAAGAGCCACAAATACAACAGTTAGGAAGAAGTGGTACATGATGTCGATATAGATTTCCTTCAGAGGCTATGAAATTGTTTGCCATTTTCCAAAGAAATACTCGAACTTTGGGTGGGACATCGAGTTTCCAAATTTTCCTCCACCAATTCTTTTCAAAACCTCTGCTGGAAGTATTTTCTTCTTCCTTCTCTTTTAAAGTTTCAAGCAAGAAAAACTTGTAGCCAGATTTAACTGAAAAATTCCCCTTTGGATCTGGTCTCCAGAAGCGCGCATCCTTATGTTTAGTTCTGTAAATGGGAGTTCTGAGAATGGCATCTACCTCAAAGGAAGGGAATGCTTTTTGCAACAATTCAGTATCCTACATGCCACAGGGGAGAATAAATCTGCTGACTTTGGATCCGCTTGCTATTCTCGATTTTGGTCGTCCATCATGGAGATTGTTAATCCACGAGTCTTTGAAGATGTTGATGAAGCTTTCATCTCCTATTTTCCAGTGTAATCCCCTCTTAAGAAGTTCTCGACTCCAACTGAGTGATCTCCAAATGAACGATGGGTTTGATCCTATTTCAGCTTCCATGATGTCGACATGCTTAAAATACCTTAACTTAAATACCTGAGCAACAAGAGAGTTGGGGTTGCATATCATTCTCCATAATTGTTTGGCAATAAGGACTCTATTGAAATGTGTAAGTTTTCGAAAGCTCATGCCCCCTAAGTTTTTCGTCTGAGATAGGTGGTTCCAAGTACTCCAGTGCATTTTGTTGCCCTTCATGGACGAGCCCCACCAGAAGTTGGAGATCATTTTCTCAATGTCGTCACATATTGTGCTTGGGATTCTAAAGCAACACATGGCATACGAAGGTACAGCTTGGAGCATCGCCTTGATTAATACTTCTCGACCTCCTTCAGAAAAGTTTTTATTTTTCCAACTCTCGATTTTCTGGTATACTCTGTCTCTCAAATAACCGAATTGGATCCTTTTGTTCCTGGCTGGAAAAGTTGGCAGTCCCAGATACAAATCATGACCTTGACGAATATTGACATTAAGCAGGCCTTTAATCTCATTTTTATAGTGATTGGCGGTATTTGGGCTGAAGGTAATAGCCGACTTCTTATAGTTGATTAGTTGCCCCGAGGCTGTTTCATATTTCATGAGACAATGTTTAAGATTGGAGCACTGTTCCTTAGAGGCCTTAAAGAAGACAAGGTTATCATTTGCAAAAAATAGATGTGAGATCGACGGGCTAACTCTCACTATCCTGATTCCAGAAATGCCATTATTGTGACCAAGCCTTGAATCATATAGGACAATCCCTGCGAACACAACACAAAAAGAAATGGAGACAGAGGGTCTCCTTGCCTAAGGCCATGAGTGGGTTTCAAATTTCTTGATAAGCTACCATTGATCTTGAGTTGGTATGTCACTGAGCTCACACATTTCATTGTGGGGTAAATCCACGATGCTGGAAAGCCCAATTTCTCCATTATTCCTTCCAAGTATTGCCATTCAATCCTATCAAATGCCTTACTCATATCCAACTTAAGTGCTGCATACCCATTCTTGCTTCGATTATTTTTTAACCAATGCATACATTCAAACCCGATTAGAATATTGTCCGTGATTAGCCTTCCAGAGACAAATGCACTTTGGTTGGAGTCAATAATTCCTGCCATTACATTCTTTAGCCTGTTTGTCATTGCTCTAGCAAGTATTTTGTAGGCCACATTACATAAGTTGATTGGTCGGAAGTCTTTGACATGCTTGGGCTGCTTGATTTTGGGAATTAAGAAAATTATGGTATCATTCCACTCGATGAGCTCTGCTCCTTTATTAAGGATTCCTAGTATGTCTTATGTTACCTTAGGGCCCACAATCTCCCAATATTTTTTATCGAAAGAAGCTGAGAATCCGTCTGGCCCTGGTGCTTTAGAGGGGTGAAGCTCGAAAGCAGCTTTTTTAATCTCAATTGCAGTGAAGGAGGTGCTTAAATATGTTCTCATCTCGTCACTTAAGATTGGGTTAATGAAAGTGAGAGCTTGGTCAATCTCCATGTTTGTTGGCTTTCTGGAAGTAAATAAATCATTATAGAAGCTCAGAAAAACTTGTTCAATGCTATCGGAGTCGGTTCTCCAAACCTCTTGCTCATCAAGTATGCCTTTAAACTAGTTGATTTTCATCTCTCTGATGCCCTTCAGTGGAAAAAGTATGTATTCATGTCACCTGCTTGCAGCCATGTGTTCCTAGATCTTTGACACCAATGCAGTTCCTCTTGAGTTTGTAATTTTTTGAGCTCAGCATCAATTTTCCTTACCTCTTCATTATCCCAGTGTCTCTCATTCTCAAGGATTTTATCAAGTTTTCCCTTAATTTCTTTAATTCTACTGCTTGTGTTTCCTACTTTTTCCTTTGCCCACTTTTGTAGTTCAGAGCTGCATTTTTTAAGATGATTTGGCATATTTTCCTCCCCAGTATTACCGTTCCAGACTCTATTAATTGTGCTTTGAAAGTCTGTTTCGAGTGCCCATTTTTCCTCGAAATGAAATCTGGTTTTGGTTCTCTCAGGCTTTTTGTGTGTAGTCTTATTAAGGGTAAGCTTGATTGCTCTGTGATTTGAGCCGTAGAAGCCCAGGTTTTGCACTTCCGCTTCTTTGAACAACTCCATCCATTCATTGTTAGCCAAGAACCTGTGAAGTTTCTCTCTAATGAGTTGGTTTCCTGCTCTTTTGTTAAGCCATGTATATTTTTGTCCTTTTGCCTCGAAGTCATTCAGCTCTAAATCATTCACAACATCTCTAAAATTTTCAATTCGCCCGAATGGTCTTTCCGCTCCTCCTACCTTTTCTTCTCCATTTAGAATTTCATTAAAATCTCCTCCGATCAACCAAGCCGTGTTAGGGTTGTTGCGGCTAGCGTGAATTTTCCTTAAGAGATCCCATGAGAATTTTTTGAGATGTGTAATTGGATGTCCATAGAAGCCAGTAAAATTCCAACAGAAATTAACAGAATTAATGTTGCAATGTATATGGCCAGAAGAATAAGAGAAAATAGAAACATTCATTTCATCAGACCAATACAAGAGTAATCCGCCTGAGCGGCCAATAGAGTCAACTCCAAAATAATTAGCAAAATTAAGAAAAGATTTCCACTGATAACCTACCTTACTTGACACCTTGGATTCAATAATAAAAAGGATTGATGGCTTGTGGTCAGTAACAAGTTGCTGGATTGATTGGAATGCACGGTGTCCACCCAACCCTCCCGCGTTCCATACTAAACAACTCATGGTTGTTGGCGGGGCTGAACACATTCAGCCGCCGCCTCCTCATCTTTGTCATTTGCTTCCTCCTTTTGTTTCTCTGTGCTATCTTCATTTACTTCATCATTATGTTTAATTGCCAATCCTCTAGGCGTTTGTTTCTGCCTCTTTGTTGCACCCTCAATTTTTGTTGTTCATTTGTTTTCATTGACTTTCGAGAAATTCTTCTTGTTTGAGCTACCAATTGGACGTCCTCTCTTTTTGGGGCCAGTATATGAGTTATGCCCTATCTGAAAGGTGGTTGAGTCTTCTTCGATATGTTCCATTATCTGCCGAGTAACAGGGACTAGAGCTTTTTGCCATTCCATACCTCCCTTTATAAACACTTCTTTCCCTATCAGTGCTGAATATGTTTTGTAGTCATTGGCTCTAATGCCATGGCTCACCTGATGAGTAACTCTGTATTCTCTACATGTTCCTTGCTCAGGTGTGTGCTCTAAAAAGGCTATATGTTGGTGGTTAGGAGGTATTTCGAAGGTGTCATCACGTATGTTTTCCCCCAATCTAGAACTTGATTCAAGCAACTGATGGTCCTTCTGCCTATTTCAGGAGCCATTCATGTTGTAGATGTTTTTTGTCGGGGATGAGTTTGCTGCTGAGATGCTGTAGTGACCTCCCCGAACCTTGATGGTCCTTCTGCCTATTTCAGGAGCCATTCATGTTGTAGATATTTCAGGAGCCATTCATAGTCTCTTTTTATTGTAGCTCCTTCCTCCATTCTTGCAAACATCACTGGACAATCCTTGCCTATGTGATCCAGCTTTCCGCATACATAGCAGAAGTTCGATAACTTTTCGTATCTGAAAAAGACGATGAGTTTCTCCCCTGTTATAGTCACAGTAGTACCTCTATTCAAAGGTTTTGTTGTATCCAGCATGACTCAGACCCGAAGACATCAACCCCACACCACATCACCTTCCAAACATTCCACATCCATGACTTGACCGATTGATTCTCCAATTTTTCGAGCTATGCATTTCGTCATCGATTGTAGCTGAAGGCCGTGTATTTGCACCCAGAAGGGGACTTTTGAAAGCTTCAGGTCCATGGGTCATTCATTTCCTTTAAGTTTCTCCAAGACGAGTAAAGCCTCATTGAGGTTCCAAGGTTGTTTGTGATAAACCTTGTGGAGTTCCGCAGCATTTCCGAACTCAAAGAGGAAAATTCCTTCTCCAACACTAGACACCTTCAGGGCGTGATCGATCCTCCAAATTCATCTCATTGCAGTGCTTAATTCAATCGCACCAATTGTTTTTCGTTGAATAAACCTTCCGACTAGAGTATCTTTGGGTTTGGAGAGTTCTTCATCTTCAATAATAATTTATGTACTCTCTGTTTCAGTGAGAGAGAGTTTGCTCCAGAATTCGCTAAGATGGTCTACCATTGAGAGATAGAGAATTAAAGAAAGAGACTTCAAAATCTCGTAAATTAGTAGCAGTGAGAAGTATGGTGTATCAAGATGATTAACTAGTGGGATTAATATAGTCATTCCGGGGGGAAAACACATCAATAGCGCAGCTTACCTCACGAGAGAAACCATAGCCCAATCAGAAATGTTTCAGGAAGAGAAAGAGTTACTCTTGCGCTGAAAGATTTAGGCAATTTCTCATGGAGTAGAAAAAATCAGATATGAAAACAAGAAAGATCTGGTATGATTGCAAGCCGGCGGAGTGATCACGCGTGTAGGGGAAGGGAAACCTAGAGAGAGAATTTTTGTGGGTTTTATCTCTCAGTTATATAGTATTATTTTTTTAATGTAATCAATTACAATAGCTTCTTATACTGTCATGTCATATTATTTTGTCTTACTGTAGACTAAAAAATACACTGCAGTCGAAACTGCAATCTCCACATGAGAAAAACTTTCACGGCACCACAAGTGGAATTATCAGAAGAGGGAACAAATTTTCTCTCTTCATGTTTCAAACTCAAGATCTCAAAGTCATAAATAATGAAATTCTAACCACTTAAATTATTCATACTTGACCACTTATATAACTATTTGATTGACTTTAAATAAAAAATCGAAATAAAAAAAGACACCCAAAATATTTGTTTTAATTATTTCAAAATAACTTCATGTATTGGTTAAAGGAGTATTTTTTTTCTTAAAATGCTTGCTCCCCACTTATGAATTCTATTAAGAGACAGAAGAAGTACAAAATATTAGTAACATTAGAAGATTATCATTGTGTGAAAAAATAACGAGTATAAATTAATATTTTTCTAATTGAATTAGGGTCACTCATTCAAGTGAGAAGCTTGATGGCCAGGTGGGTTAACTCACCTGGTTATTAAATAGTGATTAATAAAATTAGGTATTTCATACATGCATTACACTCATATAAAATTTTAAAAAAAAAATTATTAATGAAATAATTAACAAAACAACTTAAATATATTTTGTTATATTCTTAAAATATTTATTTATAAAAAAAATTAATCATTATTGCAATAATATTGTATAATCAACTTAAATAATACTCTATCCCTCCCAATAATATTTTATAGGCATAACACATCAAAAGGCCCCTAAACTATCACTTTTTATTTTAAATGCCCCTAAACTATTTTTTGTTTTAAAGAGTTCCCAAACTATCAAAATTTATTTCAAGAGGCCCTTTATTTCACAATCCATTAATGAGTTTTTTACAAGCGCCGATTTATGCGAGTGTAATGTATATTAATATGCCAACTAGGATTGAAATAAGTCATATAGATAAATAAGTCTTAATTTTTTATAAAATGTATAAAAAAAAATTAGGGTCCTTTTAATGTATTATGCCTATTTTATATTCTTTAAAATAATGAGGAAAATTTAGTAAAAGATGAACATAGAGTTGGAATGGAGAAATATATATATATATATATATATATATATCATCGTGCACTGCACCAATACAATAAGTAGTACTCCCTCCGTCCCGTAGGGATTTGCACCCTATGGGACGACACATTTTTTTAGAAAAATGTGTTATATATAAAATAGTGGTATATTGTTAATTTTGTGTACATGTTTGTGAGTGTGCATACAAATCAATGTTGTTTTTTTTTTTTTAGTAATGTGTAGATTTGTATGGGACATCCAAATAAAAAAGTGTGTAAACTCATATGGAAACGGAGAGAGTATTATTTACTATTCTGGATAGTGCCAGCAAACTGGTCCTTAAAAGTTAGGTAGGCCCAATTAACAATGAATGCGAAACCCCATCAAATAAAGCCCAACTGGATGCAAGTCCATCAAGTACATATGGCGTCAAAGAAGGACGCTGGAAAACTACTCTCAGCTTTTACCAGGCCATGGCTAGAGGTATCTCACTCTCTTTGTCTAGTGCGGTTGTATGTTGTTTAATGCTTTTGGGGGCCCTTTTGAGCAATATTTTTATATTAGTAGTAATTGGTTCAGCGAACATATGCAATTTAATGAGTTGAATTTCTTTTAGTTTATTAATCCCTAATTTCACTTTTTTTTTTCAATTTAATGGGAAAGGTGGTTCCAGTGCAGTCCGAAAGTTTGAGGGGCATAGTTATGGAGGTAATAATAGGCTCTTCTTTGACCAATTAGTAAATTCATTTTTACTATGCTCTTTGGGAAAAATAAAATCATAATATTTTCTTTGAAATATTTATCTATTTGGTCATACTTTAGCTTGGGGTAAGCTGAAGGAACACATAAACAGAATAAGGAGAATGCTTATACTGGTGTGAGTATTTGAATAATCCTAGTCTTGGTACATATATATAAACCCTTTGTGTCGGTGGGTGGAAATAATCTTGTATTGGATGGACAACTTAATAAAAATAATATGAGTATTTGAATCGGAGCACCTAAGAGATATATAGTATTCCCTCCCTCCCTCCCTGCTAAGTAAAATTAGTAATATTCATTTTCTTGGTGCTAATATTCTTGTATCAGGGGACCTATCAAAGTATGATTACTTATATTCAAAGTATGATTACTGTGTTGGTACGTATTAGACCGATCGAGATGGAGAGAGTACACGGTTGAGTTGGGTGTTGGTCAATTCTATTACTTTACAACGCAACCCCTAACATAATAAAAGTAGGAGGGTTACTAAAAATTAAGAAAGGAGGAATACGACGATAAGTGGGGTGCTTACAGTTTGCAGAGTTAGTGGTAAAAGCAGGACAGAGAGAGAGAGAGAGAGAGAGGAGAAAAAAAAAAAAAAAAGTGAAAGTAGTAATAACAGAAGCAGTGGAAATAGGAGGTGGCAGCGTGACCGTACGATCATCTCTCATGATGCATCATCCACTGAGATTAAAATTGTAACAAGGGTAATAATTAATTGAGAAAAAGAAAAGCGGTGTGATTTGCACTAAATAAACCCCTCTGCTTTAGCTTATAGATTTCTGTGTTGTTGTCAGGGGCAGGGGCTGCCATAAAGGCAGCTGCAGCAGTGTCAGCAGATGCCCACAGAGCTGGTGCAGTAGTCATAATATGTGCACAGTACACGTTCAGAGTGGAAGAGAGAGAAAGGGGCAGCAACAGTGTGATCAGAACCATTAGTTTTATCCATGTACAGAAGATTCTGCAACTCAAATGGTCCCTGAAATAAATATACCTACTCTGCTTTGCATTTATCTCAAGAGCAAGAACCCTTATTCCTCCCCCACCTCATTTCCCCCTCTCTCTCTCTCTCTCTCTCTCTCTCGAGAAAGAAGATGAGTAGTAGTGTGAGAAGGTATCCTTTCACTGCTTCACAATGGCAAGAGCTGGAGCACCAAGCTCTTGTTTTCAAGTACATAGTTTCGGGGATACCCATTCCGTCAGATCTCCTTTTCACCATCAGAACAAGCCTTGATTCCTCTCTCACATCCAAGTTCCTCATTCACCAGCCACAACACAGTACTTCCAACATCTCTCTTTTTATTGTTGTTTTTTTTTAAATAAAAATTGACTGAAAGTAGAAAATGTGCAGTTGGTTGGAGCAGCTTTCAGATGGGGTTTGGGAGGAAGATAGACCCTGAGCCAGGGAGGTGCAGGAGAACAGATGGGAAGAAATGGAGGTGCTCAAAAGAGGCATATCCTGATTCCAAATACTGCGAGAGGCACATGCACAGAGGCAGAAACCGTTCAAGAAAGCCTGTGGAAATTCTGTCCCCATCATCATCTGCACCTACCCCCACCATCCCACCCCCTACCCCTGTTTCTCTCTCTCAATCCCACTTTCTCTATCCTCATTTCTCCTCTTCCAATCCTCACCAAAACCCCCCCAACTTGTTCCTTCAACCCACCAAAGACTCCAGGTATGCACCCTTCCTTTTGGTATCACATTAATTTCAAAGGAAATATATAAGTATCATTTTGGTATATCTTGTGCAGCAGCAGCAGCAGCTATGGGCATGGAATGAAGGGGGGTGATGAGCATTCACAGCTGACGTTGATGGCCTCATCCCACTCCCAAATCAAACACTCCTCTGATGTGCACAAGATATGTGATGATCATCATCATCATGGCTACCACTCCTACCACCACCATAATGATGAGAGAGAGGAGCAGCCCAAGAAAGTGATGCACCATTTTCTTGACGAATGGGCGCCAAAAGACAAAGATTCTTGGACCAACTCAGAGGACAAAATGCCCACCCATAGGACTCAGCTTTCGATTTCCATTCCCAACTCTTTGCATGATTTCTTTGTCACCCAAAAATGGTAACACCAATGCATCAACAGTGTCACATTTTTCTTCATAACTTTGATATCACCACTGTATAATAAAAGAGCATCTTTTTTTGTTGCAGAAAAAATATGAGAGTACAATTAGATGATGGTGGTGGTGGGGCAGTGATCTCCTGTTTGAGGTCTGAGTATACATGTGTTTTGTGGGTTGGAGTGGAGGTGGGAACTGTTCCTTTTTCTTGTATTTGTGTATTGTGGGGAATCCCTTGGATTTTGGTTTTCTACATTGTATTTGTTTCCTAAATTACTAATAGTAGTATTTGTTGTCTGAAAGGCATCTGCCAATTTTGCCACATGTTGTGTACTTATTTTATCAGAAGATATTGATACAACCTCTCTTTCCTTGACTCTATCTGATGATCATTGTTTAAAGCACTAAACCTAATGATGTGTCTGTAGTAGCTTTTGTTTAACAGCACAACAAGCAAAGTGGGCCTATCTTGTAAGTACCTGTGGCTTTTTGGCCTTGTCTTTGGGGGGCCTCTCTCTCTCTCATCAACCTTTCTTCAAACCAATTACTCCCTCCGTCCATGAAAATTGGACTATCCTTGCTGTGCACGGTTATTAAGAAAAGTAAATATTTATGTGTAAAAGTGAGTGTAATAGTATAAAAAAATATTTAATTATTAAAAAAGTACTTGATGTGATGTGTAAAAGTGAGTATATGTGTATAAAAAATGAAAATAATGATTGTAAGTTTTCCATTTTAGGTAAGTAGACCATTTATTGTGGACGACCATTTAAGGCAACGTGGACCATTTATCGTGGACGGAGGGAGTATAATTTCTCTTTTCTTTTTTAATTTCTCATTTCACATTATCATAAAAAACTTTTTATTACAAATGGGCTTTACTCATGCCAAATAAATAAAATACAACTCATTTTATAATTAATTACAATTCAATACATCTAAAGATTAAAAATTTAACATATTTACTTATCTGGCCATAATCAGTACTACAGATTTTATAATGCGGAGTTATTATTCGTGTCATCCATTTATATCTCTTACGTCTTGACTTCAACCAAAACACTAATCTATAGTGAATTAATTAGGAAAGTTTACTAATTAATTAGTCAACTAATTAATTAATCAAACCAGGTGGGTTAGCCCACCTGGCCACCAAGCTTCTCACTTAAGTGAGTGACCTGGATTCGATTCCCTTTGGGTACGAATTAGGAGAGAGATATAAAGTTGGACTTGGAGATGTGAAGTGATCACACATGACTTCCTTCATACATAAACATAAGTATCCGACCAAGTGATAATAATATGGAACAAGGTGAAGAGAGTATGTCAAGCTATCACCCAACCAACATAACTCATCATCGTTGGAGACTCGCTATGTACTCTAAACTATATAGTCACACCAAGTCAAATATCTATAATCCCTCACATACTTACATAAAACATCCACTAACTATTTATAACGATACTCAAGACTATGTCAAACCCTTAATCGTGATAGTTAGATGATTAAGTACAAAAATCAAGAGAGGAAGATGCTAGAAGATCCTTCATCACACATATTAGTGAAACATTAAGTTGCACTCACTAGTCACTAGTGAGTACTTAAGGATAATTTACTGAAACTTTTTTAAGAATAATGAAGATTAATTCAAATTTTAGAGAAATGACAATAGTACACTTAGTACCAGTGCGAGTGAAAAAGGAGGACCACCTCACACATGTTGTATTTTATAGAGAGTAAGTGGAGTCTTATTCAAAATTCAAATTTTTTAATTCTCCAGTGGATAAGTCACACCTCTTCATCTATAAATAGAAGAAGAATTATGAAAGAGCAATAACAACAACTCGAGCATTCAAAGCATTAATCCTGAGCAAACCTACATCTAGCAAATATTTTCAAAGAGCAAATTTTGAGAGATATGTTCTTTTTTATTCATAGGCTAGATTGTTAGGATTTTCTTAGAGAATAATCACTTTTTTTGTTTGTTGTTCCCTCACTTGTTTTTACTTTGTTTAAATATCTATTTAGTGTAGATTACTCTTTGTGAGGTAAAAGATTCTGAGTGAATCAGTTATAATTCTTAGTGAATAGGTTAAGTGTTCTACCTAAAATAGTGATCTGAGTGAGAGCTCGTTCCTAGGGGGAATCATTTGTAAAAAGATTTAAGTTATTATCTTAGTGAATTTGACACCTGGGTGGTGTAACAGTGAATTTAGAAGGACTTTATAGTCTCTGAACCACTATAAATTGTTTGTGAATTCTTTATTTTTTTTATTATTATTCTTATAAACTGATATTTATTGTTAGGATATTCTTGTTAGTGTTTTGATGATATGATAAACCACTCAGTATGTAATAGGACCAACTGAACCTGTTAGTCAGCTGATGGGTAGTCTAGGATTAGATAGGTGCGTATGTAAGGGGGAACAAACCTTGCAGCCCAGAAGATCCAAGACTGTCCGTGGAGAAGAAGATCAGCTGAGGCCCTTGGGGACTTAGCAGATTCCAGAAGACAAAAGACCTAGGCAGCTGATACAAAGTGAAGTCTCAAGAAGATGAACTCAAGAGGAAGAAACCAGCTAAGGTTGAAAACCAGCTGAAGACCCAGTTACAGACAAGACAAGGATATATATCAGCAGAAGACCAGGACATCAGCTGAGGTGACAATGTCAGCTGAGATCTTCAGCATCAGATGAGATCCACAACACCAGATGAGATCTGGTATACCAGCTGAAAACGCAGATCAGCTGAGAACGTCTTGTCTAACAGAAGACTGTTCAAAAAGAAGTGAATCCAGTCAAGGGACAATATCCTCAATGGCTAAGAGATTTCTGGATTAGAGGCAATCAATCAAGGGGACAAACTTGATTGATTGGAAAACCAAGATTTGAAGATTTCCAGAAATCATGAAGAGGATAAATCAATAACCCTTATTGATTAAATCTGAAAATATAGGGATTTGATTTCTAGTCATATTCCAACGGCTAGTTATCAACCTCTATATAAAGGAGTACTAGTGAAGAAAATCATATATAATTCTCACGCGATTAACTTTGCAGAAACGCTGCCAAAATAGGGATTATCACAAGAGGGAACAAATTTTCTCTATTCATGTTTCAAACTCAAGATCTCAAGGTCTTAAATAGTGAAACTGTAACCACTTACACTATTCATACTTGACCACTTATATAGCGATTTGATTGACCTTAAATAAAAAAATAGAAATAAAAAAAACTCCCAAAATATTTATTTTAATTATTTCAAAATAACTTCATGTATTGGTTAAAGGAGTGTTTTTTCTTAAAATGTTTGCTCCCCACTTATGAATTCTATTAGGAGACAGAAGAAGTATAAAATATTAGTAACATTAGAAGATTATCATTGTGTGAAAAAATAACGAGTATAAATTAATATTATTCTAGCTGAGGAGAGCAAGGTCCAACCGTTAAAATATTTTATGTCTATTTTTTTATGTATTCTATAGTACATTAAACAATTTATAACAACTTATAAATTTTTTATCGAAATAAATATAATAGAGTCATAAACAACTAGATTCAAAATAAACTACATAGTAAAATAATTTTGAGATAGGATCATGTCACATGATTCAATTAAATTAAAGGAAAAAATAAAAAAATAATTAAAAAATCAAAGAAGAGAGGTTCAATCGAATTTTTCTGATTTTGATCAGTTTTAATTTTTTTTGGTTTAAATATTCCTAACACTTCCATATGACCTACTAAAAATTTTAAAGATTAAATAGTGATTTTTTTTATAGATAAATGTTAATTGTTAGTAGATACAAGTTAGTTCACTCACTCAAGGAAGGAGCCCGATGACCAGGTGAGCTAACCCACGTGGCTATTAAATAGTGATTAATAAAATTAGGTATTAATAGTTCATACATGAATTACATTCATATAAAATTTTAAAACTTTTTTATTAATGAAATCATTAACAAATTAAATATATTTTGTTATATTCTTAAAAATTTATAAAAAATTTAATCATTATTGCAATAATAATAATGTATAATCAACTTAAATAATACTCTCTCCGTTCCAATAATATTTTATATTCTTCAAAATATAAGAGGAAAATTTTGCAAAATTTTGAACATAGAGTTGGAATAGAGAAATATATATTTCACGTCCGAAATTTCTATACATCTCATTACAACGGAAGTCTTACTTTAATTAATAATTTGGAAAATATCTTTTAGAACGTGAACTAACATGCTTGGAATAAAAATTCTTTTTTTAAAAAAAAAAACTTATGGGACTGAAATCAATTAATCTCTCATGAATTAAACAACGAATCCTAAACATAAAATGCATGCCTTCAAATAATAAAATCTTATTGGTCATGTAATTTCACATAAATCTAATTCATAGATCATACACAAATTCACAAACTCTTAGAGATTTCATACTTTCAGCATAATTTCAGCAGTGCGTCATCAACGAAATAAATCAATCTAAAATACATAAACTACTGGAAAAATTCCATAAAAATTCATGTAGGTTACTGATTACCTCTATTATCCATCTATATTTTTTACCAAATTTTATCCTTAACAGACTTTTAACAAAAATTTGCGAGATTCGGAAATCTCAACAAACTGCCACATATTTTTCAAAAGTTCATAACTAATTTGTTATAACTCCAAATCATGCGATTCAAGATGCATTGGAAAGATAATTAAAAACTGTAATCGAATATCAAATTTTATTTACGAAAACTGTGAATCACAAAACCGTAAAATCCCTTAAAACTTACTGGAAGACAGAAACACATCAAATCTTACACATGCAAAAATACAAAAACTCATTTTAATAATTCCATAAAATTTTAATTAAAATATATATCTAACATGCATCCTAATTCACATTCCATGACTCATCAATCAAACCAAATAGGCATAATATTCATTGAAAACATATCTTGCAATTAATTAAAATCCAAGTACTTCATAAATCATAAACATGCAATGAAACTCTTCAAGAAAACAAGAAGTGTCATAATCCTTAACATAAAATCTTGCCAAACTAATTAAACAAATAACTTGCATAAAGAAAATCGTCCATTTACTTTTATCTTTCTCATATATCTCATCCACACGCCTCCACCGGTCGCCATCACGCCCTTTACTCAACATAATCTGAAAAATGTAATTTTTGTGAAAGGGGTGAGTAATCATAAAATAATCACTCAGTTGGGACGTTAGTTTGAAATTTAAATATATTGGACATGCATACATTAAAACATACCAAACATACATGTTGATACGACTAAATCGTATCCGTGTTGATACTACAAGAACATCCATGATCCTGTTGATACCACAAGGATATTCACCCTTTGGTATCCGTGTTGATACTACAAGAGCATCCATGATTCTACTGACACCACAAGGGCATTCACCCTTTAGCATCCGTGTTGGTACTAAAAGCACCCATTCTTCTTAGCATATAAACATATAAACACATCGATAAAATATTTAAAAATCGAACCATGAAATATTACTTTTCACCATGAATCCCCACCTTGATTTCTTTTGGAAAATAGATGTGCATACGTCCGGCTTGCTAAACCTTGAATTGATCCTTCAACCTCTTACTCTCGAAAACTCTTTCTCTCTCTTTCTCTTAATAATTTTCGAAATTTCTTAAGTCTAGGGGCTGTTGAATTTTATGAATAATGAAAGGGGCTTCTTGGTTCTCATATATAAAGAGTTGAAATTGATATGGGCTTTTAGATCATGAAGGGGCCGAAAAAATAAAGATATGAAAATATATAGGGCTTGAATGAAATTTTGGTGAATATATGATGATGATGGCCAAAATTTTGGCTTGGTTAAGGTATCTTGGCCGAAAATATGGCTTAGATATGGTATCTTGGCCGAAAATGAAGATGTGAAATATATGACATAACATATCTTGGAACATTCTTGGGAAATCTAGGTCATATCTTGGATGAATCTTGGTAATCTTTCTAATATCTTCCAATATCATAATAATAAATCTAACAACCTCAAGACTTCATAATATTTAATTCCTAAGGTCTAAAATTCGAAAATCCTCCTAAGGTAATATTGTATCTCTCCTAATAAAATAATTAAGGACACTAACTAACTCTAAATTTTGATCTCCCAAAAATACCCTCATCCTTGTAACAACTTTCAAAATTTCTCTCTCCAATAAAGTGTTCCTCATCTTAATTTAATCCTCACAATAATAACAAAATTCCAAAATAATAAATCCTCAATTTCTACTTAGTAATATTCTTAAAGGACTAAAAACTCCAAATAATTAAATCCTAAAATTCAAAAATTAAAGGTACTACTTCTAATCCCAAAAGTAATGCAACTTAGGTTCTAAGGTCTTCTAATACTAAAAGGATCAAGAAATAATACTAGCCAAAGGATAAATACTAAAGCATGAAAAACTTAAAGGACTATACTAAAAGCTAAGACACGCCTAAAAGCATAACCTAAGGGACGAAAACCATGCAGCTAAACCTTGGGTGTTACAACCAATCTTCATGTGAGATAAAGGAATGTGTTGCTCCGGTATCGAACAAGGTAGTCATTGATATCGAATTCTAGGTGGGCATACCTGCCAACGTCTTCGAAGGAGATTGATCCTCATCCGGCTCTCCCGTAAGCTAGTATACACGTGCTTGGGCAGCTTCCCTACTTGGACAATCAGGCGATCTATGCCCCGGTTTATGGCATCGATAACAAACGTCTTTCCCCCAAAGGCACTCTCCTTTGTGCGGCTTCCCACACTTTGTACACGTCGTGATCGCCACTTGGTTTCCTTGTCTAGGCCTAAAGTCTTGAGTCACTCCTTGTCCTTGCACACCATGGTTAGGTAATTTCCTTGCTCCGCCGGATTGCTCCCATTTCCTCTTGTTATCACGTGACTTCCTATCTGCTTCTTCCTTCAAGCAAGCTGCCATTTGCTCGGCTCTCTCCAAGACCTCGAGAAAAGTTAGGTTCCCCAACGCTACTATAACGTGTTGAATCTCGGCCCCAAGCCCCTTAGTGAAACGAAGAACGCGTTTTTGCTCGGTGTCGACTAGATGGTGAGCAAAATGTGCTAGCTGGCTAAACTTCAACTCATACTCTGGAATTGTCATGTTTCCTTATCGCAAATCTAGGAATTCGCTCTCCTTCCTATCCTTATAAGACTGCGGGTAGTATCTCTCCATCAATATCTCCTTGAAACACTCCCAAGTCATGGCTTGTCTCTCCTCAACTGGGACGAATCCTCCAATAACTCTCCCACCAATGGTCGGCATCTTGAATCAGTTGGAATGCTACGCAAGCAATTCGGTGTGCATCAGTGCACTCTATCAGCTGGAATATCCTCTCCATTGATCGAAACCACTCCTCGACTGCGTCCGGTCCGTCACGTCCATTGAAGGTAGTAGGCTTGTACCTCCTAAACTGCTCAACTACTTGTGCGGTATTGTACATAGGTGCAACATTGTTAACCACAGGATTAGCTCTAGGGCGACCCGGGCCCCTCTCCTCGGATGTTCCCTCGAGCATGTCACGAGTAGCGTTGTAGTGCGCATCACGTCCGCATGCCATCTAAACTATGAAATAGGGCCTAACATGGTAAGACTACCTAAATCTATCTAAAACAAATTCTAGGAACAATCTTATGAACTAATCAACGCTTCTAACCTATCTCAAATGTTACTTATAATCCATAGCTTAAATCTATTCAGGCGGGGCGTTACAATATATATATATATACTAGTACGTAAGCTCTCGTATTACGCGGGATTATTAAAAAATATATTTTTAATATAGATTATATTATATGAATCAATAAATTTTAATTTTTGAATTTAACATATATGCCTATCAATAATTTACATATATATATATATATATTATTTAAAATATTGATTTATAATGTATCTGATATATGTATATACATACATATATTTGTAGATAGATTTATTCGATACTATAAATCTATACTTATATAATTTGAGGCTGTTGGGAAATCCTTTATGTTTTGATGACATTAAAACTAGCTGACCTTGGGAAGACAGCCGGGGACAGATCGAATCAGTTAAGGTCAGATCAACTAAGGTCAGATCAGTTAATCAAATCAATCATATTGATGATCAAAGCCAAGATGGAAAGATATCAACCTGGAGATCAAGAATCAATCAATCACTTTGATTGATTGATTACATATTTATAGAGATTTCAAATTCTAGTCAACTCTAACGGCTAGTATTTGACACCTATAAATATGAGTACCATAGAGAAGATTTATATAGTTTTTACACACGATCAAACTAGCAGAATCGCTGCACAATTCTCTTTGTACTCACACAACCCTACATAATTATTTATCATTTGAATGACTTTATAGAAGTCGATTAGTTAGTTGCAGTCTTTGCACTAACAAGTTGTAAGAGAGATTTCTCTCGAAGGTTGTAAGGAAGGAAGTAAGTGAGTAAGAGAGCCCCTCAACTCCAAGTTGGATTGAGGAGAGTGGATGTAGGTGTTGGTGTAATCGTTGTTATTATATCCACATAATCGCTGTTATGAAAATTACATGTTTATATAAGCTCATCGTTCGAGCAGAACTTCGTTAGGATAAAAATTTTCAACCTTTATTCGAATGAATTCGGTTACATTATATAGGAAATACAAGCTGCTGGATCGTCACCAGTTTGCTTCATCATAAGCTGTTGATCAGCAGCCTGCTTCACTAGAAGCTGCTGAACAGCTACCTGCTTCACTATAAGCTGCTGACTCGTCACCAGTAGGACAGTTGGTCCGAACCACTATGAAGGGAAAAATCAGATGAGGAGGGATCGGCCTGGACCATCCCAGATGGGCAAGTCCAAGCAGAACCCTTCTCCACCCTCGGTTACATTTAAAGTACCACCCACACCTACAAAATCAGCTAAAGCTATTGTCTATGAGTCATTCAAAAGCTCCAGCAGGACTTATCCTTATAATCAAATCACTAGACCTGGTGTTCTAAGACATCCTCCTAAGAGAAACCCTCTGAAGGAGATTGTCTTTGTTGATAAATATGGGAGATGGATAAGGTCTCCTAAGCCTCATAAGGATGATCTATTCCTATGGATCCCTAAAGAACTGCCTCCTGACCCTCCAGGGCCTAGTAGGGTACCTATTGCCTGATTTTATTTTCAGGTACACACCAGCTCAGGAGATCAGACAAAAAGCTGATATCAGATGAGAAGATGATCAAATCAGATGAGCTGAGTGTGATGAATAGATCCAAACGCAGACATCTACCCAATTAAGGGGGAAGGCCTACACTTATGTGGAAAACCAGCAGAGATTTGTGTAAGGGAGAACATCAGTTGAGGTGTCCAGTTGACCTCGGAGGCAGCTGATCAGCTGATCTCACATGCACATGCTACCCTTGCACACCAAAAGACTTTCATGCAGTCTGCAGTTCAGAAGAACACTAAAAAATGACTTCAAATGATTTTCGATAATTTTCAGAGAAAGAAAATCAACCGTTAGAGCTGCCAGACGATGGAATTTTGATCCAGGATGCCATAGGTCATTTCTCAGCAATGAGTTCAATCAGAATGGTCATTTCGCTTCCAGAATGGTATCATAATGGCAATTCCGAGCCCGGTGCTGGAAGACATGCCAATTTTGACTCTTGCCGACAATCTCTACTGGTAGCCAAGTATTCGTCTATAAGATGTCTCATATATGTTTTTCAAGAAGAAATTAGATGGTATTTGATCAAGGGGGAACATCAGATGAGATTAGGCAAGCCAGCTAATTGGAGAAAGATCAAACTTTCCTTGGGTTTTTATATCATCAAAAAAGGGGGAAATTGTTGGGAAATCCCTTATGTTTTGATGACATTAAAACTAGCTGACCTTGGGAAGACAGCCGGGGACAGATCGGATCAGACGAGGATGATCAGCTAAGGTCAGATCAGCTGAGGTCCAGGTCAGCTGATGTCAGATCAGCTGAGGTCAGACCAGCTGAGGTGCTAGACGTCAGCTGATGTCAGATCAACTGAGGTTAGATCAACTGAGATCCAGGTCAGCTGATGTCAGACCAGCTGAGGTGTAGAAATCAGACGAGGACAAATCAGCAGAGGACCACCCAGATCAGCTGAGGTCGTCTGAAGCTGTTGTATAGAAGTTCTATTTAGAGAAAGTCAATCATGTCAAGAGGACAAGATCACAGCAACGGCTAGATGATTTCCAGAATCATAGGCAATCAATCAGATTGAAGATCAAAGCCAAGATGGAAAGATATCAACCTGGAGATCAAGAATCAATCAATCACTTTGATTGATTACATATTTATAGGAATTTCAAATTCCAGTCAACTCTAATGGCTAGTATTTGACACCTATAAATATGATTACCATAGAGAAAATTTATATAGTTTTTACACACGATCAAACTAGCAGAATCGATGCACAATTCTCTTTGTACTCACACAACCCTACATAATTATTTATCATTTGAATGACTTTATAGAAGTCGATTAGTTAGTTGCAGCCTTTGCACTAACAAGTTGTAAAAGAGATTTCTCTCGAAGGTTGTAAGGAAGGAAGTAAGTGAGTAAGAGAGCCCCTCAACTCCAAGTTGGATTGAGGAGAGTGGATGTAGGACAGTTGGTCCGAACCACTATAAATCTTGTGTTTTTATCTGAATTATTTTATTGCTCCTACTTGCTGCACTAATTAAAAGGATTTATCTAAAAATGTTTCCTCACACTAAGGTTGTAAGGAATGAAGTAAGTGAGTAAGAGAGCCCCTCAACTCCAAGTTGGATTGAGGAGAGTGGATGTGGGACAGTTGGTCCGAACCACTATAAATCTTGTGTTTTTATCTGCTTTATTTTATTGCTCCTACCACTGCACTAATTAAAAGGATTTATAGTCAGCTGATTTTCGAAACAAGAAGACTCAAAGTCTTCTTTAGGTACCAACAGAGGCTATCTTATTCACACAATATTTTTAATATATGAATATGCTAAATCCATCTAAGTATGTAAGATTTAATTTTAATTTTTTTTTATTATGTAAGTATCTTAAAAGAAAATCAAGAACATATCAAAATATATTATTAACAAAATCAAGAATATAATATTTTATAATTTAATTTTTTATTATTATATAGGTATGTTAAAAGAAAATAAAAAATATACCAAAAAATATATTATTAAAATAATTAAGAACATAATATTTTATAAGATTTATTTTGTTACCATTTATTGAATTTACATATACATGTATTAATAATTTATATAATTTATATAAATGTGTGTGTGATTTCTTGAATCTAACATATATGTATATCAATGATTTACACATTCATAACACATACACAATATTGCGGTAAATAAATTAACTCTATAACATCATTTTTTCTAGAATTATAAATAACTTACGGAATGTATGTCACAGACACATTTATTTTAATACGAACTTGTAATTAAAATTGAACATAAAAAAAATATCAGAATATTAAGAACATGAAAAAAAATATTAAAAAGACAAATAAACAATTCAAATATCAAAACTTTAAATCAAATAGATTTGCAATTGTAGCAATTAAACATTACCTACGAAAAAAAAGTCATGAAAATTGTGTAGCAATAGAAAAGAAAACAATTCAAACATCAAAATTTTAATCAAATAGATCTGCAATTGTAGCAATTAGATATTATCTCCAAAAGAAAATCACGAAAACCATGAAAATTGTGTAGCAATTATTTATGTCATAATTAATGAGAATAGAGGAATTTCGAAATCGAGCATTTTAGTTGATTTCATAACTTCGTCTTTATATAATATAAAGATATGTGTGTGTGTGTGTGTGAGATTTCTTGAATCTAATATATACGTGTATCAATGATTTACATATGCACAAAGCATATATAATATTACGTAAATAAATTAAATAATTAAAAATTATGTACACATTAATTTTTGAAAATCAATCATCCCGTACCAAATATATCTTTATAGAGCAACACTTGTAAAGAAATTTCTACCGTGAAAATATGCATTTTTAAAAAATTTGCGGGTCTAAACTGAGTCGGGTTGGATTTGGGCATTTTTTTCCAAAATTCGTGCAACTAGTAATTTTAGGTTTTTTCGCTCCCAGGTATGTTACAATTTGGGTAAATGTGTGTTACTATTAGGTAAAATCTGTGTTACTAATTCTTAAAAAATTAATTTTTTTTTTTACTTTTTAAATAATTATAAGGAAAGTATGTATTTTTGCAAGAATAAATATGTGTTAATTTATTTTTTATTCTCTTTGTTGATAGTATGTTGTTCATGTACTAATACATCCTTTAATACCTTACATATGATATTTAAAGTACATTATATATTTTTCTAAGGACAAATAAATATTTGTATATATAGAGTACCACACATTTGATCTTGCAGTAACATACATTTACTCTAACTGTAACACACATATTTACAGTAACACACATTTACTCTAATTGTAAAACACATTTGCAGTAACACACATTTACTTTAATTGTAACACACATTTTACTCTAAATGTAACACACATTTGCAGTAACACACATTTTACTCTAATTGTAACACAAATTTACAATAACACACATTTACTCTAATTGTAGCACATATATGCTCCTCAATTTGTGTTACTATATGAGCAAACATGTGTTACTATAGGATAAAATGTATTTTTGTTAAGAAAAATATGTGTTACACATACAATGTAATACACATTGTATGAAAAATATTTATTTCTACAAAAAACAAATGAATATGTGTAAAAAACAATGTTTAGTCTAATTGTAACACACATTTTGTCTTAAAGTAACATGCATTTGCCCAAATTGTAAAATACCTGGGAGCAAAAAAAAATGAAAATACAAGTTGCGTGAATATTGGAAAAAAATGTCCAAATCCGACCCGATTTAGACCCGCAAATTTTTCAAAAATGGATATTTGATAGAAATTTGTATATAAGTTTTTGTCATCTTTATATTATATATATGTGCAATATTTAATTTATTTATGTGTATGCACAATATACAATATGTGTATGCGCAATAAATTTATTTATGTGTATGCAATAGACAATATGTGTATAAGCAACAATCCCATAGTAAAATTTATATTATATACAATATGTGTATGTGCAATATTTAATTTATATATATATATATATATATATATATATAAATAGAAAAGCTAATTAACAAAATTATATTTCAAGTATATACAAATATAGAAAGGGGGATAAAAAATAAACGTGATTATGCCCTAAATCAAGATTAAAAAATAAACGTGATTATGCCCTAAATCAGGATTCAATAGTAGAAGAATTTCGATGTAACATTATTTATAAGTAATTAAAAAATTGTGCACATGCATAACGCATACACAATATTATACTCTACAATAAATCTGCAATTCAAACATCAAATAAATAATTCAAATACTAAATTTTTAAATCAAATATATCCGCAATTGTAGCAATTAAACATTACCTCCAGACGAAAACCACGGAAGTTGTGTAGCTTTAGAAAAAAAATTATTTCACCAGATTATTAGATGTGAAATATGAACCTGCAAAAAGAAAAAGATAAATAAACAATTTGAATATTAGAATACGATAAATAATAACATTAGAAGAGAAATAAGAAAAAGCAAGAGACGCACGAAGAAATCATGTTAAAAGATGAGAATAATAATATATATGGAATTGAAATTTATAGACGAATAGAAATTAAAATGGACGGTTGAGATTAAAAAGTTAGATATAGGATTTGATATTATGATTATATTTATAAGATTTGTATAAGATATATATATATATATATATATATTTATAAAGTAATAAAATATACGGTCAAGATTAAAACATGTAAATTATAAGATCGAGATTAATTCTTAATATCAGTATTAATGAGAATAGAGAAATTTCAAAATTGAGTATTTTGGTTGATTTCATAACTTCGTTTTTATATAATATTAAGGGGGCGCTTGTTTCAAATTCTTCAATGGTGGGAATGAAATTTTATTTTCCTCCTTTACCCTTACATATGTTGAATGAGAATTTATGTTAATGGTGATTATATTATTAATGTTGTGCTCCAATTTTAGAAAAGTTGACAAAAAATAAATGTTGTTGGTTGTGGTATGTGGGATTGATTGAGAAGGATGATTATAAGGTGAGATGAAGGTAATCAAATGAGGGTAATGATAACCTTATTTAGGAGAAAAAACAATGTTATGTACCTAATTTTTCTCATTACATATAATAATTACTATGTGTATATCTTCATTCTCATTTCTGTTATGAATATTTTTACCATGATCTGCTAAGATATCATCGTGCACCCACACGGGTAATATATTCAAAAATACTGTATTTACTATTTTGGATAATGCCAGCAAACTAGGCCTAAAAATATTACTAAAAAATGAGTAGGCCTGATTAACATTGAATGCCAAACCCCATCAAATATAGCCCAACTGGATGCAAGTCCATCAAGTACATAGAGCTCTCAGCTTCCCAATTTCTCAATCACTCTTATCATAATTTGTAACGTAAAACTCGAGTCACCAACACAAATCAATGCCCATCAAATGGTAATTTTTTTTAAACAATCCCCTTCTGTTACTTGATTATTTCTGATTTTCTTCATGATTTCACCTTCAGCAGACATACGATCTCCATGAATTACACCAAATTGCCAACGGAATATATATATGTATGTGCATAACGCTGTGTCGATGGTTGTAGGATTTTGCACTGGCAGCCAAATCCGGGCACAACTGTAAACAGTCAAATCCTCTCGGAGGTGTCTCAGTGCGCTGAGAGCATCAATGGCGTCAAAGAAGGACGCTGGAAAACTACTCTCAGCTTTTACAAGGCCATGGCTAGAGGTATCTCACTCTCTTTGTCTAGTGCGGTTGTATGTTGTTCAATGCTTTTGGGGGCCTTTTTGAGCAATATTTTTATATTAGTAGTAATTGGTTCAGCGAACATATGCAATTTAATGAGTTGAATTTCTTTTAGTTTATTAAACCCTAATTTCACTTCTTTTTTTTTCGGTGATTTTAAGAACAATCCAACGGATATGATTTTCCTCGTGATTTTATGGGGATTTCACTTGCGGAGCAGCCTAGTAAATATTTCTTAGTTATTAGAGGGCAGCGTCTTGTTGTGGAGGCTGAGTCAAGTATTCAGATGATAATGGAGAAACTTCAGTCTTATAAAACACGGGTTGCCCTTAATTTCGAGGTTAGTGGGTTTGAAATATGAGTTTTTTGGTTCTTGTTAAACATTTGGATTGTTTACTGATGCTGTCTTGTTTTCTTTTTAATATAAAATTGAAGTGCGGGAAAGTATAGAATGTTAAGCCAAGTTTCCTTTGGTATTGATAACTGATTGTTCATCTGGAAACTCCCTTTGATGCAGGGGACCCAATATCAACTTGGTGACTTTCTGTTGCGAGTGGGAAAGGTGGTTCCAACGCAGTCCGAAAGTTTGAGGGGCATAGTTATGGAGGTACTTATAGGCTCGTGTAGAACTTCATTTACCAATTAGTAAATTCATTTTTATCTAGCACTTATACTATGCTCTCAGTTTTGAGATCATAGGCGCCTTGGGAAAAAATCATTATATTTTCTTTTCATGTGGAACGTTTGGTCTACTCTTTGAAATATTTATCTGCCTGAGAAATTTGGTCATACTTTAGCTTAGCTTGGGGTAAGCTGATTAAAAGCACATAATGTAAACAGAATAAGAGAGTAAGGAGAATGATTATACTGGTGTGAAAACATGTGCATTTAAGTCATATGAGTATTTGAACAATCCTAGTATTGGTACATATAAACCTTTGTGTTGGTGGAAATAATCTTGTATTGGAGAGCTTAATAAAAAATATTCAAAATATGAGTATTTGAATACTGTCTCGGTACATATGTCTTGTCTCGAGTGACATATTCTTATGTCGGAGCACCTAATAGAGAGTATTCCCTGCTAAGTAAAAGTAATGTTCATTTTTTTTCAGTATATATAATCCTTTTCTTGGTGCTAATATTCTTGTATCAGGGGACCTACCAAAGCATTCAAAGTATGATTACTTATATACTGTGTTGGTACATATTATCCTTGTCAAGGTGAAAATGAATGAGCAGGAAAAACTCATTTTCTTATTAAGTTGGTTGAAAAATATTTTTTTATGAGATAAGGGCATGATTCCCCCGCCCCCCAATATTTCTATCAGTGGGTCTTTCCTTGTATTTGGAGAATGAGATATACTACTCTTTTTTTATACTCAACCATTGTATAGAACATGAAAGGTGTTTTGAGAAAATTAAGGGTAATTTAAGAATAATTCTCCAGCAGGAACCAACAGATATCCGATTCCAAAAACGAAAAAACAATGCATAAGGCTAACTTACACAAGTTAGTTACAGTCTGAATTATTGAGTCTGGTAAACATTTTGATCACTTGCAGATGAATATCACTAGTCTTGGATTGTAAAGGAAACTGTTAGATTAAATCCTGTTTTGGTTTCATTTTTCTTTTTGAGTAAAAGGCATATAGGTCATGGAGTATTAATAGTTGCAAGAGTTTCTCGTTACCGAGGAACTTTTGATGCATATATCATATTTAATAAAGAAAGCTCTGGAGTAGTGAGTTATCTTACGCAGCACATTCTTGAAAATGGAGTTCAAATGAAACTCTTTTAAACTGCTTTGAACAATGGCATATGTGGGAATAATCCTGGTTCTGGTTGCTGTGTGCATGATAGCATGATACAGTGAGCTTCATGATCTGTCACTTTACCTTTTTGAGGTTCAGGAAATTCCTACACTACCTATATTTGTAGATTTTTGGATGGGTGGTGTTAATTTACTTAAAACTTTCTTAAAATCCTTATCTATCAACAGTGTGGGGGGTGTTAGTGGATCAGCATGCAACACTAGCTTTCAAATTCATAATCTTTTTAAGATTGACAAAACCATTTTTTGTAGCTTCAACAGAATATGCTTTGTCGAAACTTTCCTTCAAGGTTACAACTGTGATTTGAAGTCGTTGAATTCTCGTCGCAGATGGAGTATGTACCGATATCATCATGGGAAAAGTCGCATCAAATCATGGGAGAGTTCTTTGACCTTTGGCAGGAAAGTCTTTCAAAGAGAGCTCTACCAGGTCATTTTGTTCACATTGAACCAAACTTCACAGAGTACGGCCTACCCGATCAATATGCTGTGCAGCATACTGCAGTTCAGTATGCTAGTATCACCGCTCAATTGATCGCCACCTCTCAAGCTATACAGGCCACAAGAAACTAGGTCTCTCTTTAATGGAAAATGGGATTCTTTGTGATCATTTATTTGCAACTGTTTAGGTAAATGAGATTGCAGAGTTGTATTTTTGGAGGACTTTCAGCATAATTAAGAACTTGAAAGATGTTCATGTTACATTTGATCAAATGTGTTCTGCCTGGGAAAATCATAATGCCAATGACATGATGATAATAATTTTAACTGTTTGTATTGTATAATGCCAATGACATGATGATAATAATTTTAACTGTCTGTATTGTATGATCACTCCAGATGATAAATGACATTGACATTTGACACTGCCAGTTTAAGCAATGAATTATTTTCTTGTTGCAGCATATTTTATAAGTAACCTATTTAAAACAAATACATGTAATCCCCCCCCCCCCCAACCAATTTTGTAAGAGTTATTTCAATGCTTATTTTATGATTTCTGATTATCTTCACATTTTCCATTTTGATCTTTCTTAGTTCTATTTTTACACCTTTAAAAATAAAATAAAATTTGATATAGTATTCATATTATGCTTATTTTATACACTAAAAAATATAATAACTCATTTTAATTGGTTACAAAAATTTAATAAAATAATATTTTAAATGTGTGTCAAATATAAGTATAAAATTAGATCTAGGATGGATGGAGTATATATAGAATTAATTGGGAAGATGTAGTGATTGGAAAAACCACTTTAAATTGTTGGGTGGGTAACAAAATAGTCTATTAGAAGATCATTATATACAAAATGAAGCTTCTTTTTAAAAATGATAGAATGGTCAATTGGGCCCACTAATTACACCATTCTACCCCCTACCTCTGATTTTAACACCACCATCCCTTTCCAGCTCCAATACCCTCCCCCCTCTTTCCCTCGGTAAAGCAAGCAGGTAGCCGCCGTTTTCTTAATCAACTCCAAACTGTGTATTACCCGGAAGATAATTGATTAACTTTGGGGTTTTGCCGATTTCAGAAAGAGGTAAGTAGTCACTAATTTCAACTTCATTTCGTTTCAATTTCAAAGACATTTGCCCATTTCAAATCCCCCATTTCAGTATCAAATTCTATACATTTGTAGATTTCCTTCTCCAAGACTCTCGCCCGATTTTGGAGAGTTCCATTCTTCAAGTACATTGAAGAATTGGTTCTCCTTCGCCGAAGGAAGGTAATTCAGTAATTCAACATAAAATTGTATTCGTTATCAAATATACTGAAATAAAATTTGATTTGATTTGGCTTACTTGTTAAGAAGTATAGATAATGACAAGAAATGGAAGATATCGAAGGAGGATGAAATCAAATCTTCAAAATGAAGAAGACGACTTACCTCGTAGCAGTTTAGTATATATTTCCTATTTCAAACTATTATATTTTGTTTCTAAGCTAAGAATTTCAAGATACACATGTAATACTTTTGTATGAATATTTTGTCGATCATTTCGTAGAATATGAAAGCCATGGGTCACATACTAAGCATCGTTCCCGTGGTAGAAATAAGGATGTTCAAGATTCAATTTTGAAGCACAAAGGTGAGTTTGCAAAACTGATATTTTTAATTAATAACACCCAATAAATAGATTATCTTTACAACAAGAATTTTTTTTTAGTGAAAACTCCAAACAAAAAACCCAGTAACAGACATGAAAAAGTTGATGATAATATAAAGGTGATGAAACTCGTATATGAGTATTTCTTCTAAGATATCATAATTTGCAATAGGTTTCTTGTTATTAATGCATGTTTTTGGAATTTAGATCATGAATGTCATAGGTCACATAGGAAGGCATATTCTGCGAGTAGGGGTACTGATGTTAACAAAAGCTCTACTCAAAGAAATGGTTAGTTATCTGCCCATTGTTTCATCATTTTTATGAAAAAAGATTTTGAAAGTAGATTATAACCTTAATATGCATTGAGAATGTAGTGGAAGAGGTGGGTGTGGATATGCACAGGAAAAGATATAATACAAGAACTCCTGTCAAAATGAAGGATTTTTCACCAATGAAAGGAGGTATGTTAATTATATTCTTTATTAACCCTGAATAATTTAAAAATGGTAGAAAAAATGTAAATAAAATAAATAATTTTTTTCCAGTACGTGAGAAAGACCATCCCCGGAGAAGAATTGAATTAGATTCAGACTATCAACCTACACCTTGTACTGTTCGAACTAAATCCATTGATATAGATCGAAATAGAAGACGATATGAAGGTTGTTAGTTACCAACCCTGTTTATTTTATCAGCTTCAACTATTTTGTATTCTTAAATTCGTAAAATAAAGAATTTGAAACTAATTTCAACATCGTTTTAGATTTGGACTGTGAAAACACGTATCGGGGTGTGCCAGCGAAGGGAAAGGAGAGGGTTAGGGACAGGAAAATAAAGAGGGTTGCAGAAGGTAATGATATTATTTAATATTAGTTTATTAACTGTTATGAGGTTCCATATTAATACTTAGTGTTTGTGTTTTCTTCAATAAAAGAGTATGATAACATTAAAGAGAAGAAGAAGAAGACAGATACTCATTGTGATTTTCGTGATGAAAAGACATACAAAGGCAGCCCAGGAAAGAGTCTAATTCTTAGACCAAACAATCCTTTTGGTAATACTACTTGAATATTATAAAATTTTTGTTTTATCTTGTAGAATAATTAACTTTATAGCTATCTAACTGAATTTTTGTTACAAGGTGACCTTGTGGTTGTTAAAAATGAAACTTAATATCGTTCAAATCTGAGAACTGCTATCAAGGAGATTAACACAGTGAGATTTGGGGATAACCACATGAAAGCAATAAAGATGACACCATTTTGGTTTTTGTTTGAAGCTGTGTATGTTAGGAAGCACGAGGAGCTGATGAAAAGTTGTTTTAGATATGAGGATGACATTAGGAAAATTGTTAGGTGCTTTGACAAGAAAACTGGTGATTTTGTGATAGGTGGAAATTATTTATCTCTAACTGGAATGGATGCAAAGCTTATATTTGGGATTAGTTGTGGGTTTAGAAACATCACATTGAGAAGTGAGGGTCATAGGATTCCAGATTGGGTTAAACGGTGCTTTAGGGACCTAATTACAAATAGGAATGTCCAGTTTGTGTTGTATAAACCACGTATACTGGACAAAATTAAAAAGGCAGTAGAGAGAAAGGACAAATATAGTGTTCTAGACATTGCCAGATTGGTGCACTGCTACTTTATGGCGTCATTTCTTTCACCAAATCAAAATGGAGCAATTTCCTGCTCCATTACAGAATACTTGGAAGATTTTTCCCAAGTTTGTAGCTACGATTGGGCTGGATTTGTGGCTGATATGCTTCGATCACAGTTGCTATCAAGTATGACTATGAAGTCTAGAGAATGTGCTCTAATACTCACGATAATGCCTTGCATGGTCTTATATATTTATTAATCCACCTTATTTTTCATCAATTGATTTATTCTATTTCTAGAAAATGCAGTACTGGCTTTGTGAACATGGAAATATATTGAAACAAAATGGAGATTGCTTTCCTCGTTTTATAAAGTAAGACATGGGTAAATTTCATTCTACAATTTCGTCTATTAGGCTTGGAGAGCTGAATGGTGTAAGTTCATTAACAAATATCTCATATAATTTAATTTATTCAATTATATAGCAACATATTCTTCTTGGTGATATTCAGGTAGACAGGAAAAATCCACTCCCACAGAGGATGAACATATGTGTTTGATAGAGCTATTTAGACAAACAGAGATAGATGATGATATCTGCAAAAAGATTAAAGCATATTGTTCAGATGTGGAACCCAGTTGAGATGAAAAGGAGGACTGTAGCCCAAAGACAGAATGTGATAAAAGAACACTAATGCTGTAAAAGAAAGATGATCAAATGTATAGAGATTGTGAAAAGAGCTTTATCACTCCAACAAGAAATAAACATGAGTCAACTCCATTGAGTAATAGAGAGGAAGAGAACAGATTCCAGGTTGGCACATCAGGTTGTAAAAAAGTAAAAGAAGATGGGATTCCCAGTAGTAGTTTCACACCTATGGCATCCGGGGCTAAAGTAGCTGCGGAAGCTGAGAGGATAGAGGGGACCAAACGTTGTGTGGTAAGCTGGTTGCAGTTTAGAAATGAAATTGTTATATTAGAAACCTTTTCTAGAATTAAAATTTTTACACTTATCTTCTAAAAAATTGATTTCCATATTTGCAGATGTTGGTTCAAGGACAGACCCAAATCAACAGACGTTGTTGAAATCACCTGAAGATATTTCTCCTAGTTTTTTTCCTTGGACTATCTCAATTTGAAGAGGAAACAACCAAAATTATCAGGAATATTGCATGTCAATATTCGAACAATGATAATAGTGGTCTGCCTGTGAGCCTGGATGGTTTTGTTTCAGAGGGTGAGGATAAAGTTGAGAACAGGCCTGATGATGAAGCTGTTACCACTGAATTGTACAATGTTCGTGTTAACCTTGCAGCTGATTTGGAAAGTAAAAAGCATGGTCTTGATAGTGCTAAGGAAAAGTATGAGTTGAAATGCATATGAAAGAGGAGAAGATAGTGGAATTGAGATTGCTGATGAAGGTGAAGGATGATGCATATGAGAAACTTCAATCTGAAGTAGTTAGCCTAAAGCTTCAACTCAGCAATGCAGAAGATCAGTTTCAAACAAATATGAAGATAAAGGAGGTTGAGCTGCTTAAAATGAAGATGCAAATTGAAGATTTACAACTCAAGGTTGATGAGCTGTCAGTTCCAAGTGCAACATGAATATTTTTGGACCAGCAGAACCTGGAACTACTTGATGCAGTTCAGAAGATACATTATCTAGAAAAAGAGAATGAAGACTTGAAGAAGATGAATGAGTACATGAAGAAAATGATTGCTGAAAATGTGCAATACATTGAGAGTGACAAGCAAGCACGAAAGCAACTGGAACGGAAGAAAGAACTTGGAGAAGTGAAGACAAACCAATATGTAGACTATCTGCAGAGTGGAGGAAAAGAGAATGAAGAAATTGAGGTCGAGATTGAAAATAAAAATACGAGTACCTGTCAGAGTGATTTGCAGATTAATAGAGCCGCAGCCGGAAAAAAAGAGCAAGATGTTGTGGAGGTCTTTAATTTAGAGACTGAACCAGTACAAGATTGCGAAGGAAATAGAGAATTGGAGATAACACCATGTGCAAAGGATAACAAGCAATCAAAGAATCCAGAGCCAAGCACCCTAATCAAGAGGGTCAAGAAATGTACTGAAAATGATGATAGGAAAGGTGTACAGCTGACTCCGCAGCTTCCAACTCCTGAGCTGACAAAGAGACAAGAAGGAGTGGTGTGCATTGAAGAACAGGATTTTGATGATTTGCCAGCAAAAAGGAGGGTGCAAAATAAGCCCTTGCATAGGTTAGATATCTCTTGTATTGCTGTGAAGAAAATGTCTAAGGATGATGTGAATTATTTAGAGCAACTGCTACGCACACGTGGTCCTGGGTACGTAACTTTGCAAATTACTTGTAATTAGATTTCTACATATAGATTTATAAAAATAATTATGTTTTTTTTTTCAAGGCATTTAATTTGGGATGGTGAGCAATCTCTGACTGTTATAACTCTTCAGTCCATAATTGATATCCTTCATCATGACAGATTATCAGATGTTGTAAGTTTTGCCAAGATAAAAATAATGTGCAAGATGTCATTAGTCTATGGTGTATTGAATTATGAATTCTTTTTATATTAGGTTATAGATGGATGGTCAGATCTTGTTCAAGATGTGTATCGAGTGGATGTGCAATCTTCAAAATATGTACAGATTTTTACAGCAAGTTGTTGGGTAATGAATATTAAATTATTTCTCGTAATTTGCTTTCCATTGTAAAATTGATATAAAGGTTAATCATATTTAAATTCAAATTCTGTGCAAAACTAGGGGTTGATTAAAGATGGTGGTGTTAACAACCATGGTGCTTTGCAATCATAATTGACAATCGATTATAAGAGTCAATAAATAAGGAAGTTTTGCCTTTTCCCATCTTGGCTGGTGTTGGATCTTCGTGCGTAAGAAGTTTGGGGGATCATTGGACACTTTTGAAGTTTAATGTGCAGAAGTGTGAATGGAAATTCTACAACTCAATGCGTCCAAGGGGGCGTGGGATAGTGGATCATCATTTGAAACAATTCTTGGTTGTGGTAAATTTCTTGACAAATCAAAATCCGTAATATAAATTTTGTTTCTTTATATTTTCTGTATGTTTACGATAATTTTTTGTGTAATATCACAGGTGAATTATGTTGACAGCAAGCTCCGTGAGATATACAAGAGATGCAGGCCTACACATTGTTTCTTGAAAACTGAATTAGTGGAACCTGTATTTGAGGAATGTCTTCAGCAAGTGCCTTCTACAATTGATTGTGGTGTTATAGTGTGCTATCACATTGAGAAGTTTTTAACTGGTAAACCAGCTCGAAAAGGGGAATGCAGTGAGATATCAGCTGGAAATTATCGTGCTCGTATGGTGAAATAGTTTGTTGATCCAAGTAATGCGAAGCCATAGTCGTATGTGTATTGAAATAAAAAAACTTTCAATCTGATTTTTTTGGGTACCATGCTTTCTGCCTTAGATGCCTTTTGGATGGTGTTTTGTATATGTTATCTAGCTGATTTTTGTGCAGGTAAGAAGCCTTAGATGGTTGGCCTTATGGATGATGTTTTGTATATGTTATCTAGCTGATTTTTGTGCAGTTAACAAGTCTTATCTGTAAACAATGAATTGTAATTGATGAATACAAAAATGTCATATTCGTCAACAAGAATTTATCAAACAAGGACGGATCAAGTTTTACCTGGATTTAGCTAAATATAATTCGTCTTCGAATGAAATGATGATAGGAGTTTCTCTGGAACAGCTGTCCAGCTCCGACGATCCACTCTGGAAGTTCTCCGATGAAGATCTGCAAGAAATCAAGCCGGGAGGGACCCCAACGTTGATCCTCCGACGCCCAAGTCAGCCACCATTGATATGTAAACATATTGCAGAAAAAGTATATGGTGAAAAATGTATATATCTTTCTATAATGAATTGGAATAGTTTTTATATCTCCTCCTTCTATGGAGGGCACAATTGTAATCTCTCAGCCTCAAGACCCAACTGTCATAGGGGACCACTTGAGGGGACCATTTTGTGTTTGTTACCTTTTGTGCCAAGTGTCACCAATAATGATTCGTTGGTACAAGAATGATTCCTTTTTCGTCCTTTTCATGGTAGTGCTCATTGCACACTAAACAAGAGAATCCTTATTTTAGCATTATTGATATTTACATACTTCTTATCCAAGTTTAATCGAATCAATATGTATTTACACATGAATCGGAACATATCTTCCAGTTCTGACTTCTGGTTTTTTCAACTCTCACAGAGACGAGAGTTTGATTCATAAGTATTGCTATCTAAACAATTTCCGTACCTTCAGTCACTTTTCCTGACTTTCATGCTAACAATCCAACTCTGGCTCTGCTCAGAGTTGTACATAGGATTGAAGACTATTTCCCTTCTCTTTTGGCTACGAACAGTGGGATAGACACTTATCCTACATCAGTAATGAATGATACTTATTTTTAGTGTTAAAATGTATATTTTAGAATTTACAAGTGTGGTGACTGGATTTTTTGACAAGTTATATAAAAAATTCCAGAATCTAGATATAAAACTGCCCATGTGCAAATGTTAGTGGGCAGGTCGATTTGTGTCAACAACCCTAAGGGTAATTTTTTGGGAGTTGAACTGTTGGGCCGTTGTGCAAATGTGAACACACATGCAATTGGGCCGTGTGCAAAAATCCAATGTGCAATTGGGTCGTGTGCAGATTTTTTATGTGCAAGGCCTAACTTATGGTCATTTATGTATATAATACATATATTAAATATATTAATATATTTTTTCTTAAATATGCAGTATATTAATATAAAGAATTGATCATTTTGAAAGTGCTTATAAATATTTAAACATATTAATATAGTTTTTCTTAATTATTAAGTATGTTATTATCTATAATTGGTATTGTCTTGCAAACAGCTCCGTGTGCAAGCTGGGCCTTATTTCAATAAGCGTGTGCAACATGGAATGTGCAACATGGGTTTCGTGCAATTGGGCCGTGTGCAGATTTTTTTATGTGCAAGGCCCAACTTATGGTAATTTTTTATATAATACATATATTAAGTATATTAATATATTACAAATTTTATGCACCATACAAAAATATTTATATATGTTTCTTAAATATTCAGTATATTATTATAATTAACTGATCATTTTGAAAGTGCTATTAAATCTTTTTTCCTAATTATTAAGTATATTATAAAGAATTAATCATTCTGGGGCCTATGTGAAAAATGAGCCTTGTGCATATTGGACCTTGTGCAATAGGGCCGTGTGCAAAAAATGAGTTTAATAAACATATAAGAAATATATGGATGTTAATGATACATAAAGTATAATTTTTTTAATATTAAGTATTTTTTTTAAATCATCATTATAAAATGCATTGAACGGGATTTTGATGTGCAAGGCCCTACTTATGGTAATTTTTTATATAATACATATATTAAGTATATTAATATATTACAAATTTTATGCACCATACAAAAATATTTATATATGTTTCTTAAATATTCAATATATTATTATAATTAATTGATCATTTTGAAAGTGCTATTAAAATCATTTTTCCTAATTATTAAGTATATTTGGGATAGTGTATTTTTGTAATGTACTTTTTCTGGGATAAGCATATTATTATTACAAATGATATACTTAAAATATATTACAAATTTTTATCCTTGAATTTTATGCATATTATTAAATAAATATGCTATATCATTGTCAAATGCTATATAATATATTTTGGAACCACATAACTATTACTCCTTTTAACTCAATTAGAATATTAACCACAAGATGATAAAAAAAAAGTATTTTAATATATAAAACTATTACTCAGGAATTTAAAAATTATAATTTTTCGTAGTCTACAATTTGTGTTGGATGTCCAAATAAGAAAAGTGTTCTCCTTCATATGGGACAAAAAGGGGGGGGGGGGGAATTATTTAAGGTTTTAACATAATTAATTAACAAAATAATTAGTAATTTTTAGATAAACATTAAACATTATTTAAAAGCCAAACAAATAGGTGTAACGTCAAATAACTAATTGTTACCCGCCATTTGTGTTATTACAGATTTATTTTAAAAAGAAAGTGTAAAACCAACCAATAAGAAACTTAGTTTAGGGTGGAAGTTTTAGCCTTTTCATATCCCGCATTAAAAAGAAACTGATTGATTTACATTGATTAGACATATTTGAATAATTAACTCAAAAATAACACCCGGTTTTCATAAAGCATTAGAGAAGGAAACACAAATACTTGTAAAGTAGATATACACCCATCCACATTCCGATAAACAGAGAGAGTGATACAGGAAAAAAACACCATTCCATAGATATTTCAAGGGAAACTCGTAGAGCAAATCGTTTGTTTAGGCGAAGGATTCTTCACGTCATACCAGATGATGTGGTGGAAGCCATATTCTCAAGACTTCGAGCCAGACTTCTTGGTGGATTGAAACGTGAGTGCAGGAGGTTCAGAAATCTATTTTCAAGTAATGGCTTTATTTATATTCATGAAGCCCAAATGAGAAATCAACTAAAACTTGTGATGTTGAGGGGAGGAGAGTTTGGCAATTTTCCTATGTATTACAAGGCACCGCCACCTGGCGTGGTCAAGAACTGCCAAATATGGTTGGAGATGTCAAATTCAAGATAGGTGATGGATTCGTGGAGAGGGGTGGCTCCGATCACAACTAGGACGGACATATTGTACATCCACAATCCCACCACTGGTAAAACCCGTGACCTTCTTTTTTGTTATTTTTCATTTCCTACCTCGTGTGTAAGAGCATTTGTCTTTTATGGGATGGGTAGTAGCCTAAGAAATGGTGATTTGATGGTGCTTAGAGTTTCTGTATTCCGTAATGACAATTTCGTGAATGATGTTAGATTGTATTCCTTTAGATCAGATGAATGGATGCATGTCCCTAACTTCCCATTTAACTCCCCTTTAGGAATACTAGGGGTTTATGTTTCTGGATGTTTAAACAGGATTGTATTGAGCAGCGGAGATCAATTTATTGGGTCATTTGATCTTGACAGGAGAGAGTATAAAAGGATTATGATTCCCCAAAATTGTGGAGTAAACAAGGATTTTAGGCTTAGGTCTTTGGATGATAGGAAAATGGTTCTGTTTTCTACTGAGTTTAGTGATTGGAACATGTTCAACATGTGGATCTTGAATGACATATCCAAGCAAGACTCGTGGAGATCCATAATAATTGCTTTGAACCCGGGATTGTCATACTTTAATATTTGTTACACTCTGAATCCTTTAATGTTGATAGATGGGAATGATGATGAAATACTCTGTCAGCTTTATCCGATTGGGGTTTTTTTTATATATTTAATATGCGATCAAGTACTTACCGTAGCACAGACTTTAAGCGTATAAGGTTTGGGACGTTGGTGAAGGAGTAATGTATTGAAAGCTTGAGGCTGCCTTAGTTTGTGTGATCAAGTTTGTTGCTGCATTATTGGGTGATGTTACTGCTGTTCTTGCTGTTACTTTTTGTTTTGGTACTGCTGATGTTTGTTTTTGGGATATTTTGGTTGTAATGGAAGAAAATGTGTAGGACAAATGCATGCATATCTATTTTGTAATTATAAAACTTGAAATCTATGCAAAGTTGGTGCACTATGTGTTGGTTTGTACGGTAGTATATAAAACCAGGACAGAATATCTATGATTATATGAGTGCACTGGAAAAACGATAGACAGAACAATAAACCGAGTCAAGGTTAGACCTTTGCCCACAAGACGAAATACGTCCTGGCTAGTGCTCACAGGATGATACGTATTCGTCCCCAAAGGTAAAACGGTTTACGTCTCTGTGATAACAGCACCGCTAAACACAGAGGAAAGGTGAACTCACGAAGAGTACGAACTGAACACTCTATATGCTGGAAAACAGAGGAGAGAGAGAGGACTAGAGAATTTAATTTTCGTAAAAAATTTATGTATGCAGGACCTCCTATTTATAGATGCGAAAAAAGATCTCAGATGGGATTAACCTGCAGATACGTGGAGATATTTCCACGATCTTAGTGGGCAGTTCTGGCTGCACATCATACGAAACCAATTCAAATAATTCTGGACTGCTCTGGAACCTTCTAGAAGACAATCCGACGGCCCGTATGATTTTAGAGGACGATCCGACGG